>VZTO01008578.1:0-137336 GCA_013400615.1 Syrrhaptes paradoxus
GCACATAGTGAAAGAGTCTCTGCTCAGAAGAACATACAGACTAAACAGCCAAAGAGTAAAAGGCACAAGGTAGTGGAAAAAGAGCTCCAGAGGAACTAACGTGACTTGCCAAGGTCTGGAACAGAGCAGGGAACTGCATCCAGATTCCCAGCCCAGGTACTAATCCCTAATGCTTTCCTGAGCTGTTGCTTTTTGTTTTACCTTCAGATACTCCAGCAAAGCACACCATTTCCCTCTTCAACACAGCCTTTGAGAGGCATTTCCACTGACACTACAACATTGTTCAAGTTACTGTGCAACTGCTGCTAGGTAAAAGATTTCAAGGAGCAGTTTAATTTTGAGTTAATGCTGGGGCAGATGTTTTAAAACCAATATTCCCCTTTATCAAAAGCTACAGGGAAGGACAGGGGACTCCCACTTATCATTTAGTGTACCTGGCTTCCAAGTTCTGCTCTGCCAAGCAGCTCAGACACCTTAAATATGAGTGATTACTCCACAAGTATATGCTACCTAGAAAGACTAGATTTTCCTTCTTCATATGCAGAACAAAGTAATTCAGGGACTAAACACACAGCCCAGAAAGTCCTTTCCATGAGGGTTCTTCTGGTAACACAGCATCCACACCATGGAGTTTCTCAGCACATTGGTACTAAAAAAGTCATTAATGCTTTATAAAGTATTTTATCACAAGATAATAGTAAGTCAAACCTTCCCATTGCTTAGAAGTCACTCCTCCAAATGGCAGCTCAAGGACCTCAGCTGGATAAATTGTACATGATGGATTTAACTGTTTGTCAATTATCTGCCCATCACTACTTCTACCCACATTCAGGACGTACTAAAAATGGCTTTAAGTCACAATTGCATGGGTTNCTGAGCCATGAGACTCAACCAGCACACATCTCAAATATTCCAAATACTGGAAAACTACCTAATGCTGATATTTTTGCTGAGGCACAAATTGGGGAAAAGAACGGAGCCACTAATTTTTTTTTTTTTNCAGGTACTAATCCCTAATGCTTTCCTGAGCTGTTGCTTTTTGTTTTACCTTCAGATACTCCAGCAAAGCACACCATTTCCCTCTTCAACACAGCCTTTGAGAGGCATTTCCACTGACACTACAACATTGTTCAAGTTACTGTGCAACTGCTGCTAGGTAAAAGATTTCAAGGAGCAGTTTAATTTTGAGTTAATGCTGGGGCAGATGTTTTAAAACCAATATTCCCCTTTATCAAAAGCTACAGGGAAGGACAGGGGACTCCCACTTATCATTTAGTGTACCTGGCTTCCAAGTTCTGCTCTGCCAAGCAGCTCAGACACCTTAAATATGAGTGATTACTCCACAAGTATATGCTACCTAGAAAGACTAGATTTTCCTTCTTCATATGCAGAACAAAGTAATTCAGGGACTAAACACACAGCCCAGAATGTCCTTTCCATCAGGGTTCTTCTGGTAACACAGCATCCACACCATGAATGGAGTTTCTCAGCACATTGGTACTAAAAAGTCATTAATGCTTTATGAAGTATTTTATCACAAGATGATAGTAAGTCAAACCTTCCCATTGCTTAGAAGTCACTCCTCCAGATGGCAGCTCAAGGACCTCAGCTGGATAAATTGTACATGATGGATTTAACTGTTAGTCAATGATCTGCCCATCACTACTTCTACCCACATTCAGGACGTACTAAAAATGGCTTTAAGTCACAATTGCATGGGTTCTAGACATGTAACATTACTACCTGGCCTTTAGACAGTATCCACCCATCCGTGCCTTTGCTTCCTCCCGTTAGGTGAGTTTTATACACTTCTCTACCCACTATGCTCCTGCTAGACAGAATGAGTTGCCCACAGCTTCATACAGGAGGGACACTTCTCACAAAGCATGCTGCAGACATAGCAGCAGTGCAGTGTTGTGGTAAACCCAACGCAGTCCAGCCATGGGCAGTTGCCCCTAACTGTGCATGCTCCATTTCAAAAGCTTGTTTCCAGGACAGCAGCCTCTCCTCTGCCAATGCATATTATAAGCACAACAAAATTTTCACTGACCTTTTCCTGCCAAAGGCAATTAAACTGCAGGCACTAAGCTGAACTTCAGCCTTTCTACCTACTTGGTTGCAAACAACTCACATACATTAAGGCTTCATACTCATTTTCCAGCCACAAAAATGGATGTCAGCTACCCAAGAGAAGAGACAGGCTGAAAATACAATGTAATGTGTATTGATTCTTGTAGGACAGCGATTCCGACATCATGAATCTGGGTCTGGCCCATTAAGAGAAATGCTGAGTTACAACATTTGCCTCTTTAAACTGCCAAATGTGTTCCTATAGGAGATGAAGGAGCAGATGAGGACAGAACTGGTGCCACAGTCACCACCTTTGATGACAACTGCTCAGTCCTCCTTGCAACTTGTTGCAAAGAAAAGTCAGAGCTACCTGATGAGTCACACGAAGAAATCAAGGTACCAAAAAACCCATTTGAGACAAGCCTAGCAGTGCTTTGTGAGGCAGGACAGCACCCTGCCTCTTCACATTGCCCAGCTGCTTTTTCTAGTACTTGGACATGAGCTTCTGGGAAAAAGGATCAGCTTGATTCCAGGTTGCAAACCCACTGCTAGACCTCCCAGTCACTATTGCATACACCTTCTGTGTCCTGCCCAGGGAAAAGCACATTTTTAGACAAGGTTTGAATCCCCAGCTGGCAGACACAGGCGTTGTTATTCCCCTCAGCAATAATGAAGGAGATTGAAGGCAGAAAAGAATCTAAGATGATGCAAGATAAAAATGCACCCTCTTCACTTCTGTTGACTTGACTTTCAATCACTTCACACATTTTCCATTGTTGTTCTTCCTGCACTGCCATTTCTGCATCCTCTGCTATCCTGTCATTTAAGTATCTATTCACAGACCTCAGTGACCTGACTTCACCCTTGGCTTTTTGCTGGGCTGCTTCTGTAAACCAACCATTTCTAAAAACAGATGAAGAAACAGCTTTGGGGGAAGAAAAAAAACCCATTCATCTTTTAGACTGTGCACCGCCAAGTTCCCACTGCATCCCAAGCAGCCTCTTTTGTAACACATCAGTGCAAGATAAGCACAAAATCATGTGCACAGGAGCCAAGATTTCTCTGCAAGCATCTAAAATACATTACAGATACACCAGCAATGGCTACTGCCCTGGCTAACACAGGACCAGTTCAGCTAGAAATCTAAGGTATAGTCTGACTGATGCTGTGGGGACTATTTCTGAAGAGAAAAGGCAGAGATCAGCTTGCAGCACCCCACTCCATTGGTACTAGACACACTTGCCATCATTTAGCGTGGTGTAGCAAGCACGCTTACACCAAAGATTTTTTCCAATACAAGGCTTTGTCAGAAACTGTTTATATTTCTTTCAGGCAGTTCCTGAAAACGCAAACAAATCCCAGATTGCAAACATGGTGAGCTCCCTATAAAGCTCCACATTTGCCTTGAGGACAACAGGGGCGGTTGTAGTGATCCTGAGGATAAACATCAGGGTACCCCCAAGCCAGTTGTGCAATGACATTGCTGGGAAGCTTGTGCTGCTCTTACCAAAAACATCCTTCTGAAGCGGGCCAGAGTACCCCACAGAAACAGACCACTAATTCTACACCAAGGAGACAAAGTCCAGGATGGGCACGCAGGCAAAACACCAATTGTTTTCCATGGGAAATTCAGAAAAGTTGCCTCGCCCCCAGCTCTATTTCTGTGAAATTAATTCATCTTCAGTATTTCCACTCATCTTTGGCACGCTGCTTTTCCTCACTCTGGAAGGTTACCTTTTTTCTCCTTTTCTTTCTCATGGTAAAATGGAAAAAACAAAGGATAAAAATAACACCCAAAACAAAGATTTTTTTTTTAAGACACTAAAAATCCAAACTATTTCATCAAAACAAAGCAGTACTAGAGAAAAATAGGCCATTTCTTGTCAAGGGTCTTGACAGACAATATTTGATGCAAACCATCCGTGGCTTTAGAAGAATTCTAGTGCCTCACAAGGAGTGTTAACCCTGATATCCTGCCAGATAACAACTTGCTTAATTATGTCTAGCTCCTTTGAATTCTCCCTGCAGTGCCAAATGGATACGTTGCTTTTCTTTGCTCCCTTTCTTTAGGTATTCCTAGAGTAGTGTTCTATTATGGAGCTCTTTGCCCTGACCTAGAACTAAATTCACACTACTGTAACAGGCTGAATCTTGCATAGAATTGATGTTTTATTGACTGCTTTTGAAGTTTTCACAACAGAAATGAGCACTCAGTTATGAAGCTGTCCTTGGAAGAATACTCTTTCAAGCCAAATATACCAAGAAGTCACCTGCATTCCTTCAGAATCCAATGACACAAAGAAGGTGAAACCTCAACAGACAAATCACACCCAAAACCCCTTTTCACAGCAATTTTTAAGGATTTTTTTTTGTACCCCACTCCTGAGCCAAGGCTTTGTTTTTAAATGCTGCAAAAACATGGAGCAAAATCCTTGTCCCACCAAGCTTCTAAGTACACCAAGAAACAGGCAAAGGCAAAAGGATAAGGAGCCATAACACAACCAGGAAAGAGCAAGTGTATTATATACTCTTAGGTACTGCTGAGAAATTTGGGAAATACCTGCAAAATCAGCTCAAATATAACACCCATCAGCTTAATTTCCAGGTTGCTTAAAACATTCTCCCTTGCTTTTTACTAATTCCAGGCAGAACCATTCAATTCAAATGTAAAATTTCCCAGTAGCCTCACTGGGAGCAGGAGTGCTTTTTTTAAAAAATAACTTTGCAGTGGTTCTTGGCTCTGCTGGAGCATAGAATTGCACAGGTTTCAGGAGAAAGATCCCAAGGAGGTGTGATAGGGCACACTGCGAGTTGCCTGTGTTCTTTAAAGCAGGAGAAAAGGCCAGAGTCAGTCTACTAGAGCACAGCCTCAGGCTGACCTGCCCCTGCTGAATGCCGCAGAGCTGTTTCCATATCATCACAGATTTTCAAGCTAGAAGTCTGGTGAATACCTAGGCAAATGCACGCTGTCAGACCTGATCGCTCACTGGAAGGATCCGCACCATAACCTTTTTCCCAGTGCAGTGAGACAATCATTGTCCTGGGGTTCAATGCAGCAACTGCCTACCCCTGGGACAGAGCTGTAAGAGAGTCACTGACCTCACAGCTTAGAGGGCAGAGCTCAGCTCCATCATTACAAAAGGTACTTGTGATATTGCAGCTGCACCCACTCCAGCAGCATCACCCCTGTGTAACATACCGATTCCAACACACTGAACACATCTTTGTCAGACAATAAGCCAGACTCCATGTGCTTTGTGGTGAGCAACCCCTAGCACTCAGGGAAAGGTTCATTGCGAATCGCAGGACGCCAGAAATCTCGATGACTTATTTAGCTTGGCACATTTACTGCTTTGGATTTTTAACCCATTGGTTTCTGAAGGGCAGAGCACACGCACTAGCCAACAAGTGAAGAAAAAGCCTGGAATACTGGTGTCAAAGCCAGGCACAGAAGCATTACCCACAGGAACATATTTCATTGCAAGAAAATTAGCTTTTTACTTGAGTACTTTGCTCATCAAAAACATTCAAAATTGACTTGAGGAGGGTGAAAGAAGGCAAAGACTACTTCCAGCACCTGAAAACTTAAACCAGTTCAGTAAAGCATTCAAATGAAAGCTTTTGCTAGTTTTTTTTACTTGCTGGGGAACACGACATCCTATCATGAAGTTTTTCCACTCAGAAGTGAAAGATCACAGATATTTCCCTTGTAAATTTCCATTTTGATTTTTAAGAGTACAGTATATTACCATCAGGAGTTTGAAATAATTTTGACCAGTTGTGGACTGAACTGAAAATCAGATGTCGCACACTTACATGTAGGCACACACATCACCTCCCACTCCTCCCTGCTTCGTTTACCTAGCCTTTACTAGGGAAGTAAGCATGGTCATGCTCTTGCCCACACTTAAGCAAGGTCCTTCATCTTGTCTTGTTTTAAAAGTCTCCTTAAAACTAATTGGCTTCTGTTTCCTGTCTCCTCACACAGCTGCTCACTCACCCCAGAGAGCTAAACAGTGTAAGACAAGAACTGTATCTATGAGACATGCTGTTAGTATGTGGAGTAATGAAAACCCAAAGCAGGCAACCTTCAAGTTCACTGGACTTCCCTAAACCCTTTCTTCCCCACCAGTCTCTTTTTTTATCAGGAAGAAAAGTAAGCCATCACTGGCACTTTGATACCTTTCTACTGCAGAAAACTAGACACAAAGATGATAAAGTGTTTTATAGATAAAAGCAGCACTCATCATGCAAAGGTAAACTGTCATTACATTAGAGCCAAAAACACCTTTTCTGTGGCAACAGCTCATTGCTTTTGCTCCAAGCCTTCAACATATGGGAACATATTTCCCCAGCACAGTTTTCCTGGCCATTTGTGCAGGGCTGACCCAGCCCAAACACCGTTGGCAGGACCCTCACTGTTCATCCTAATCTCGCCATCTCATCTCCTCGAGTCTTCTTTAATCACTCTCTCCACTATGTTGAGACACAAATGACCAAGGCAGATGTGCAGGGGGGGCCAAACTGCTGCCTGCACTCCCCTGCAGATTCTACAGCATGTCCAAGCCCCTATCACATTCCTACAGATAAAACCTTTGCTAGCAGCAAATCCCTAGAGTAAAAGCCTTTCTACAATTTATTCAGCAGCTCTACAAGTGCTGCCTGTCTATCAGATACCTTGAAATCTGGCTAATCCTTGTTCCACACCTGTGAGGCTTAAGGAACAGGGCTGTCCCCTGCAATACTTCTTAGTAGCCATCCAAAACCTCTCCTCTACCTGTGCCCAGCCACATCAGTCCAGCACCTTGTGGGGCTCAGCTCTTCCCAGGGAATCAAAGACCAGCCCACTTTTCACACCCCTACCCCAGTTCCTGGGGGAAGGACCCAAGGAATCACAGCCTTTGCCCAGCCACCGCAGATTTCAAAGCTGTCTGCCTGTCAGCACGATCTGGTGAGCAGAATGGAGACAGCAGCTCACTCATCACATTCGGGTGCCTGTGGAAATGCAGAAACCCAGGCTGCTTCTGAGTCCGTCTGGTAGGCAGCCCCCCTCAAACTCCTCAGGGCTGCAAACTCTTTTCTCCATCAGCTATGGCTTTACAGACAGCTCTCTTCAGCCCTTCTGCCTTTACTCTCCCCTTCCTTTAACATCTCCTTTGCTTTTCTCCACTCCTCTCCTATTCAACAGTCAACCTCTACCTCTTTTCTTTCACTAGCCCTCTTTCTTCCCATTTCTTGCCTCCCCCCTTTATCTCCCTTCTCCTATCCTTTCCCCCCCAGCTCCTCCCTCTTGCACTTCAACACATCTGTTTCTAATCTTCAGCATCAATTTGGAAACAATAGCCCCTTTTTATTTTAAAATCTGAATGTTAAATAGCCAAGCAAATCAAAACAGAGTTAAACAAATTTGACACTCTGCCTGAAACAAAGACATTCTGTTCACCTTGTTTCGCCAAAGAGGTTCAAGCCCCTCACTAGTTCATGGCTTAAAAGCGCTGCCCTCTTTAAACAAGAAACATACATTCTCAAAGGAGACTGTTTAACCACCGCTTCTAAAAAATGAATCCAGACATTAAAACATCTCTGGCTATCAACCTGCTAATAAATAAAGCAACAAGAAAAGCATCAGAATGCAAACAAGACTGAAACTAGAGTTTTCCATAAAAGTTTTTTCTTTACAGATCCCTTTCTCTAGCTCATCAGAAATGAATCTCAGCCATGCAGAGAGGGCGCGGGGAAGTTTGATTAAAAACGCTTAACAGAACCACAAAGCGAACCTACCTAAAAAGAGAATTGAAAGTGCAGACATTCCGTCTCCAAGCAAGAGGGACTTTTCCTCCCTTTTTCTTCCTTTCTCCCAGGAACAGCAGGCAGACCTGCACAGGATTCAAAGGAACGCCTCTGGAATGCACTGAGTGTAATTGCATCCATGTGCCAGAAAAATAACCAACTTCACTCTTTCTTCTCTTCTGCTATTCATCTCCTTGTCCATATTCCATCCAGATTCTGGGAGAGCTTTTAGATTTCCGCAGCTGGTAATTCAGGCCCCTGAGTTTCTGGAAAAGAAGAGACAGAAACAGCGCAGCAAGGAGTTCACATCCACAGCAGCATAGAACAATTTTGCTTGTCTGAAAAGGAGAGAAGCAGGGGAAAACACTCTGCTCAATGTTCACCACATGGCTGCCTCCCAGAAGAGCCCCTCCCTACCATCAGCTGGGATTAATAGTGAAGACCAGTCATGTGGGTGAGGTAGAGCTAATTTCTAGCAATACCATATATATATTTACCTTTGGAGGAAAACCAAGAGGATTTCTCTAGTGTCAAAACAGTTAAGTTCAGAGGCAGTAAAAATCCAGCATGAAAAAAAAAAATCAGATTCATCACTCAAGAGCTAGAGAGAGACTCTTGGAAAAAAGCACACACACTCCTTAGAATGATAAACACACTCACATGTATACATTGCCTTTATTCTCTTTTGTAGCTAGTAAACGGCAGAATTAGAGCTTTTAGTCTTGCTGGAATACTTTCTCCATTTGCTTCATAGTTTTCCCCTTGAGTTTCTAGGAGAAAAAAAATTCCTAAAAATTCATTTAATTATGCATTTTATCTGTGCTTCACTGACAAGAGGACGAAGCCAAATGAAGCAGAAATTGGCTGTCTCCATTTAGTGACTGCTGTGGGATGGAACTTTTAACTCATTTCCAAAGGCCATTTTAAGGCAGCCCAAGAGACCTTTACAGCCCATCTTCAGACTCACCCTAGCGCAGTTAGCAAGTGCATAAATTTTAAAAATTAGCTCAGATGCTCCACTCCATTTCTGCCTTAACCATGAGGACAAAGCCTCAGATACAAACAAAAGTAGCATTGGCTCCTCCTCTCCAATAGAGCTGTTCTCTCAGAAACACCAAGAAAATGCTTTAAACAGCACATTTGACTAACACAGGCTGATGATACAAAAGCAATTGCTATCGGGTGACCAGAACAGCCGTATCAATCCCATCTACCCATACCCTAAGAGATGGTTCCTTCAGAAGTCTCCCCACACACTTGACCAACCAGGCTGCTGGTTTTCCAGCAGCTGAGTGGATCAGAGAACACCATTGATTTTCAGTGCAGGACAAATCAATGGAGAAAAGGGACCCATAATAAACACAAACAGTGCATTTAATCCCTTCCCCCGCTCTCCAGAAGCCAAGCAGCTCTGAGCTTGTCTCTCTGCATTACGAGTCTGACAGAAGATGTCCCAAGCTATGCTGCAAATACCCAGCACGCTGCTTTGCTTTAATAGAATCAATGCATCAGAAACCAAGGCAGAGAGAAGTGTTGTCACCCTGCACTCGTTTCCCAGCCTCCCCTGAAATCCACAGAGCTGGGATGTGACAGGGATGCAACAGAGGAGGAGGGGGGCCTGGAGAATGAGAGAGGAGGCCATGCATGCAACATCTCTTCATCACCTTGGACAAGCCATTCCACCACCTGTTCCCAGGTTACACTCAACCCTTTCAGGAACCTCCTCCAGAGCAAGTTATACTGTGGGGCTCGTGGGGATTCTCCCTCTGGTGTCCATACCTATTACAGCAAGGGCATCTCGTTTGCATAGCAACTCCAGCAATAGGCTGGTAAGGGCTGGGGTAAGTACACAGAAGGACACCCACGCCACCCACACCACCACATCCTCTCAGGACCTTTGTTCATTGTGTTTGCAGGAACAGGTCCTATCTGCAGCACTTTTTTTCTCCAAAAAATTCTTCTGGTAGGCTTGTGGATGCTTTCAGTCATTACTATACAATGCTAGCACAGCATGGGAGATGGGTATCATACACTTCAACAGAGAGAAGAGTCAAACTGATGCTTGTTATCATAAGCATTAAGGAAGAGGGTTGAGTACAGTTTTCAGGGTTCCTGTACTGCTGCTGACAGGCCCTGACTTTTAAGTCTGGGGTAGGTTCACACTAAAATAGCCACATAGACACATCTGTAGAAATCCTCCTGGGCTGCAGAGCAGCTGTCTTGTGGTCTTCTCTGGTGCTGTGAGCAACCCTTCCCAGGAAAACCTTCTCTCTTAAGTCTGTATGCCCCAAGAGCCTACCCAGCACTTATTATCTTGTTCTTGCACCTCAACTCATAGAAGCCTATAAAAGGGAACCTTTCTCTAAATCCTACTTTTGTTTTTGGTGTCAGGTTATTACTTTCACCTTGCTTCTCCTGCTCCAGGGAAGCCACTCCTTGCGATGTAGCTGCCCTGCATTGCTGCAGAGCTGTACCCTATGTTCTCTACACTAAACGGTGCTGTGTACAGCCAGCAACAGCAGCTCTAGCACCCCCATCAGCCAAAATATATTCAGAAACCATATTTTCTTTAGAAACATTATTATGTAGCATAACAAAGACTATTGCAACTCAGCTAGCCTCTTGTGTTGATTCTTCATGAAGCCTATTCTCTGAGATTCCCAATACAAACTTACCTCACACAGTTTAAATTATTTAAGCAGGTTTTTTATACAGCCAGTAGAAGAACAGGGTTCATCCCCCTGAGAACCAAATGAGCACTTTGAATCTCTTGAGCAAAACCATGTTCTGTTTAGCTTCTGGCTTTGCAACTAAAAAAAAAAGGAAAAAAACCTCCACTACTCTGACAAAAGACAAGCCAACCACACAAACAATGCTGTTTCTGACAAAGAAAACTCAAAACAGACATGAAGGAATATTAGAAGAGAAAGTAAAACTCTTGACATAATAAGGTACTGAAAGACTGCTTGATGTTACATTAGTACTCAGATATTGACTTATAAAACAGCTGTTGTTTAAGCAGCTCTCATCTTTCAAGTAGACTTCAATAATTGATCAGAAAAGCAGTATTAGTCATCTAATATTAGCAAAAAGTCTCCCAACAAGCTTTAGCACTTGCAGTCAATAAGTATATCACTAAAAAAAACAAGCAAAAAGACAGCCAAAAAGCTCCTTAAAGCTCTAGGTAGTTTGAAGTGCCTTGGTCTGCACAGCTCGTGACTCAACATTTATTTTTATGTCTGTTTTACAGGAATATATTCTTACTACTTTTTTGGGTACCCTTATTTTGTACACAAGCCTGTAACTATCCTTTACATTATTATTTTAAATAATAAAACATTTAAAAAGTTCTTCATATACAATAAAAATATTTTTAGCCTTTATTAACTTCATATAGTTGCTACAACACCTAAGCACTGAGCACAACATAAACTACTTACAGTATACTATCGACTTTATAACAAAAGACAAACCATTGTAAAACCTACAAAATTTAATTCTCATTAATAGCAAGTACTTTAAGAATCTTTATACCATAAGACTTTCATTTTTTCAGTAAAGCCCCTAGAGAACTCTTCTAAAAAAGAAAAAAAACCTGTCAATTACAGCAGTACCAGCCAGGCTAACAAAAAAAACCATAATAAACACACAATACTTTCTTCTTACTTTCCAAGCACACACCCCTTTTGATAGAAAAGATAAAAAGCTAGCTAAGAATGCTGGATTTTATTTAGTTTCCTCTGAAAAACCTGCCAATGGAACACCATGAATTTCCCAGCTGGGAGACTGGAAAATTGGCAAGTAGAGCCTGGCTGCGAATCACAGGTGTGAAGCATGTGCAATCACCCGGGGAGCTCAGAGCATGGGTGGGGAGCAGGTGAGATTAATCCGGGAGGGTCAGAACACAAGTGAAAAAGCAGGAGAGAAGGAGAGTTGCTTTTTAGGTGGAAGAATAAAAAAATGTAATGGTTTGTAAGTTTGAAATTTTTAAATTTTTTTAGTCTGTATTTTAATGTAGTAAGTAGTGATGGAAAATGTTAGAGGAAAAGGTAAATAAGCTAGTTATGAAAAGCTATGCATCTGAAAATAATGGCTAAGGAAAGGAGAAGTAAAGTTGTCTTCTGCTTCTATAGCAAGGTAAGTGAAAACTCTGGGGATTTCTTTAAAATGTTTTGATGTAGGTTTATTGTAATTAAAAATNTTAGTGATCTGCTTGAAGCAGTAAGTACCAAGCATGTAAAGGTGCAAGATTTACTTTATGGTAATATTGTATGTAATGTTTAAGTAGCTCTTTAATAAATAGAATAAAGTAAGTAAAGAGTAGTTATTAGAATATAACGGTACTTGAAGAGTCAGGGAGGCTTTCAGTTATCAAAAATAACCTGAGTTTTTGCTGCTAGGTAGTAGAGTATTAGTTTTTAAAGAATGTCTCTAAGAAGACCTGTTTTATAGTTTTCAAGGCTGTCCAATTTTCATACATTGGGGAATGGTCTGAGCATGGGAACTTACTTTTGTTGCAAGTGAAATAAAGGAAAACAGAGGAAAAAAATGCTGGAGAAGGATTACATGAGATGGCTTAAGTATTATTCTGCTTCAACCTTACCTTTGCAGGGCTTGGGTAACTGTGGTGTCTTTCTAGTGTTTCTGACTTCTGAGCACTAATAGTTTAGCTTTGATAGTGCTTTTTGTGCTGCTGTAGCTTTCTGCGGGTGAAGTTCTTGTGTTGTTGAAAACCTTGAGCAGTGTAAAACAGAAATATACTCACATGTTTAGAAGAACTTGTTTTGACTAACAAACAAGGTTTTCCTCTCAGTATTAAAAGAGATTATTGAGAAGTGCTGACTTACAACAGAAGTATTTTCAAAAAAAATCAAGGGGAAGGAAGAAATGCTATGTGAGTTTTCATTTTAATAGGTTTATGGAGCTGTAGCAAACAAAATGGAAAACTTCACCCAACGATTAGGGGGTGTACTAACCCCACACACTGTTAGAATGCCCTAGCACAGGAAGCGGGGGAAGGCTGAAGTTAAGATTAGGGGAGACTTGTGGGCTCATTCTTAAACATTTTTTTTTCTAGGTCAATNAAAAAAAAAAAAAAAAAAAAAAAAAAAAAAAAAAAAAACCAACAACAACCCAAAAAAACCCAAACAAACTGTGAAGTGGAAATGACATGGGGGTAATGTGGTTTTGAATGGCAGCCAGTCTGTTGCAAGCAGGGGCCAGGCAGAAGCTTTCTGTCCCTGGAGCTTTTGTTTTAGTCTTCATTAATAGAGAGTTTGCTTGGAGTGTGTGGAGAGTAACTAAAGAGTTGTTCAAGGATAACAAGAAGCATTAACTGGAATGGCATGATGGCCTGCTATGGAGGTGATTGTGTGGCATTTGAACACCTGTAGCCCTGAAGCCTGTTCTGTCTCTTTTGACTACTCTGAGATACAATAAGCTGTTAAGTTGTGCCTCAGTTTACAGCTCCATAAATACATTGGAAAAAGACTACTTTGAGCTGCCTAGAACCGATTGATTTTTAAGTACTTTGACATTGTAAGATCAAGGTTGCCTGATTGTAGGTTATAGGCAGTTTGGTTGGAAGGGATCTGCTGCTTCTTTTGGTTTACAGTTGTTGCACTCAAGTTTTATTTTCTTTTTTAGCAGTCAAATTTTCTAACTTCAGTGGCTAGAGTGACTACCTAATTTCATTAGGTGTCAAAAATTTTCAAAGCCATGAGGACAAATTCCTTGTTTGCCAATGCCACATTGAGCACATAGTTCCTCTCGGAGTCAATTTTAGGAACTCTCAACAACAATGCGAATGCTGAAGTATGCATGTTTCTACTGAAATTGCTCAATATCTAGACTTAATGACTGTGCATGGCTGTCTTGATGTCTTATTGGGTAAGACCGGCATATTTTCCTCTCTTGGTTGCAGTTGCTTGAGCACATTGTTGAAATACTCTGTTTGTTGCTGTTCAGCTGTAGTATCAATATTGTGCAGTGTGCAATTGTGCTGACAGCCTGAAATGTGTGGAGTGTGTTTTATCGTGGTGTCTTGGACTTGATGTCCCGTTCCCACTTACAGATGGCTAAGACTTAATCCAGTTTCCAGGACAGTTAAGCAATGCCTGCATTGCTTTGAAATAATGTCTGAAGAGTCTGCACATAGTTTTCTTTGCTGCCTTTGTATGTAGATTGTTCTCTCTGGGCTTGTTTTAGAGGACTCAGTCTTGTTGCGTCTGAGGCTACATTGTGGGTACCTTCTTTGTATGTCACCAAATCCCATATGTGACCTCAGGGACAAGGATTGCTTTCTTTGATGACAGCTTTATTGCACTAATGTAGTTTAAGTTGTGGGAGTTGGGTCATGTTGCCTAACACTGTATGTAACTTAGATTTAATTCCTGTGCACTGGGACGGTGTACTGCTGCACTAATAAATAAAGCAAGGCAAACCTCTGTGTAGGTAACCTCAGGCACTTCTCTTAAGATCCCATGAAATTCCTGAGAATTTTGGGTGCTTGGCCCAGGAAAACCGGTGGTTCTGTTTTTTCAGAAAAGCTGTTATGTGCTGATTTCCTGAAAATAGGAGACCTCCAGCCTGTTCAGAAGTGGCTGTCAATTATAACATGCTGGTTCTTCAGTATGGACTCTTAATGGGTTTGGGTTTCTGCCCTGTGTGTCCATATGCTTCAAAAAATGTTGAGGCTTGTCAACTTGCCTGGGCACACGTACAAGTGCAAACATGTTGTACACTCATGCGTATGAGCTGCATCATCTCCCAGCTTTTCTGTTGCAGTTTGCTTGAGGCAAATGTCCTGTGAAGTTATGTTTAAATGATGCCACCTAAGGTAATCATTTAATGTGCATTACTAATTTAATGTGAGCTCTCAGGAGTGAAGGCTTCAAGACCTGTTCTTTCAGCTCCTAATAAAATGCCCGTGTGGTCACTGAGGCTGACACGGGCTCTCTGTGGCTAAGAGACACTCAGAGGTACTGCTCAGTTGCTAAACCTTTTCTGACAGTCCCAGTTGCACTGATCAAAGCCATTTAAATGCCAAGGCCCAAAGGACTCTTTGGGGAATTGATAGGACATCTTGAACACGGAGAAGGGATGCAGGCTGTGGGAACCTATGATGCCTGACTCCACCCAGGACTGATCAGGTTCTGGAGTCTTACTCTCTCTGACTCTCAGTGTGGATCTGATAAATTTCCCTTAACAGAGTTAGTGTTCTATTCTTCACTTTCTTCCACTTGCTGTGACTATTACTGGGAGACAGCATGGGTTTAAATATTTGGAAAAGGTTTACCATACATGTACTATGCTGTGAGTTCATCTTGTCGTTAAAGCACCAATCTTTCTCAAAGGTATTCCTGGTTACTTGGGGCTGGATTTCTGTTGATTACAAGGAGATCTAGTTGAAGGAGAGCAGATAGGCAAAATGGGTTTGCTGATGTTTTTTGATAGCTGAATTATAATAGCTTAACATCTCTAAGGAAACCAATTTTCATGGTCCCAGCAGTAAGGAGAGAAGCAGAAGGATCTCCTTCCTGTGTGCATGGAAATATTCATGAAGATGTTGAGTTTGCTAGACTGGAGTGAGAGCACTCTATCAATAAATAAAGAGCATCAGTATCTTATGACATAAGTGAGTAAAGAATGACATCTCTTTTGCTTTTATTTCCTTCTATTTTAGAACCTTCGGGTTATAATATTCAGCTCAATATGACACTTGAAGCAAGTTTCTGAGGACTTGATAAATAAAAAGTACTTTGTGTAGCACTAGAGGAATCCATTAAGGTCAGTGGGGGATGAGCAGCTGTGTAAGTCTTCCCAGGCTCTCTCCATGGACCACCTCAGTGGCTGAGATAGCTGGCTGGCAGGTTGGAATGCCCGGACTTCAAGCTGGAGAGGTCCTGGAGGAATATCAGGAATGCAGGCTCCTCAGTGAGCTTAGACTCTTCTGTTACAGAGGTTTTTTTTCTAGAACTTGTTGTCCCTTCCACATTTACCTGTTCAAGTGCTTTGCTTATTGGCCATTTAATTAAGATTTAGGCAGCCTACAGGCTATTGCTTGAGTCCTAATCTGAAATGCCTCACCTGAAAGGTGATATTATTTTTGTTTGGAATTGTCGGCTTTTCCTATATGAAGAGCTGTCTCACCTTCCTGATTCCGTATTATTTAGTCCCCTTATGAAGAAGAATGCTGCTCTGTCAGTTCTTTCATGCAGTACATCCTTTACTGGGCTAGAGATCTGGATCTCTGAAACACTTGGATTCCCCCCATAACAATTCCCTCTTAATGTGATTCATGTCTAATCCCAATGTATTTAAACCTAAAGCTAACCTCCATACAAATGCTGAATATTGTCATTAGTTTTCTGTCTCAAGTGAACTCTCGTAACTCTTTACATACTTTTTTCTTTCCAATTTGCAGTGCAGAAATACTCTCGAAGTGCTGACATATAGCCCAGGAGGAGGCTGTTCACTTAATACAGATGTAGCCCAGGATGGGAAGAGCTAAAATGCCTAAAATCCTACAGGTTTTGGCATGAAATTGACTTTTTCCAGCTGAGATTCTCTCCTCAAAGACCAATAAGAGCATTTGAGGGCTGCTAAACATCTGGAAAGCTGGAGGTTCCTGCATTGCTAACTTCTGGCATCTCTTCCAGCCCTTGAAATGAGCAAGTTGTTCTTGTGAAAGAATTGCAAAGGGGACAGCCTGCTCCCTTCCTGCAGAGGAGAATCTCATAAGGATGTCATTAGAGCCCTAGGCTCAGAAATACAATCTGAGAGGCAGCAATCCTGGCTGGGTGGACTGCATGCACCTCCCCTAAAGAAGGGCTGCTGCTGGAAAAGCGATGCTCAGCCTGAGTACACATGGCTGCTCTGTACACCAGTGGAGGGGTGAAAGAGGAGGGGCCAGGCACACACACTCCTGTTCTGAATGACTTTACCTGGAGGTAATCTTTTTTCCGCCAGGCTGATTCTGACATTAAAAATGGAAGAGGCCAGGGACATTTTCCACCCAAAGCTCAATGGAAAGTGGCAGGTGTCAGATTTTTGCAAACTTCTTTCTCTTAACTCAGGCTTCTGCTGACAGGGACTTGAAGGCTCCCATGTGGAAAAGGTCCAAACTAAATTTCTGCAACTAACTTAAAATACAAAATATTTTTTAAAAGATGCAGGGGACAGGGAAGGACAGAGAGGTTAAAGGTAGAAATGGAAATTCTTTGGCTCGGAGAAGCTGTGTGAGGGAGAAATCTCATTTGTACCCTGCTAGTCAGCTGTTCACTTGCGTGCTGGTTTAATCATTCAGAATACTGTGTCTTTGCTGGAAACACTGCACTTGGAACACTATTTTCCTTCTTGTCATTCAAGTGCATGTGGAGAAAACTGCTCCTCAGTCAGGTCCTTTGGCTAACCCCTCCTGGGTTACCAGCTGCACCTTCTTTTGTGTGTTAGATTCAGTTATGTGTATCCTGTGTGTAAGCTAACTCTCAGTATTGTGCTATTTAGTAGTCTGCCATCAGATGAAGAACAGATGCTGCGAGAAAGTAGATCCCAAATTTAGGTGACTCATTTCCTGCCTCTAACAGATACGTGACAGATCTGTCTTGGGCAACACTTGCGCCTTTTGTCATGGCAATAGATTTCATGGAATTAATCAACCCTGCAGACTGACTTGGATAGTTTTAGGACTTGAGGCATATGATGAAGATAATGAGCTTTAAGCTGTTACTGTAAGTCTGCATTGTGATAGTTATTTGTACTCTTAGGGCACTATCATGGCAAGGTTATGCAGCTCAGTTCAGGTTGAGTTTTCAGGTTAGATGAGTTCTTAGAACTCTAATCAGAGTTTTCCTCTTGAAGAAAGGTGTTTGGTTGCTTTTGTGATAAATGCTTTTAGTGAACTTTTTAAACAAGCTGTCCCAGTGTGTTGCTGTGAAAACTACCAAGTCTCCATAAACAGGGTGTACAGTGATAGCAGTGTGAGACATGCTGCTACTTCGACAGTGGCCCGAACATAAAAGGTTTTTAATTATACACCCACTTGGCTTCCTCCCAAGAGGACAGCTGCTAGTTGAGAGCTCACAAAGTACCAGAAACCTTCAGGTGGGGAGTGTGTGCATGTGTCCTGGTGAGGAGGATAACACTTCTGGAGCAGCACCAGCAGTGCTTTTATTGTTGTATCATATCCTGTTCCACTACTGCGAGGTTACTTGTGAGTCCTGTCTTAGAATGTTCTCCCTGCCTCATGGAAGATAAATTCTCCAGGATAGAGCAACTGTACCTGATCAGAGGAGAAGTCCAGAAATGGCAGCGTTCTTGGTGTGGTGCTGGTTGTTAGTAAAAGTTTAGTGGATGAGTGTAAGAAGCAGGCAAGCACCTTCTCCTTTGCATCACCCTGACGTTTTACAAGGAGTCATTTGGAGATTCCTTGAGCCAGAGGCTATAACAGCCTCCCAGTGTTTGGCTGTAAAAATAAACTATTTTAATTCAATGGAGCTGGGTAAATCGGGAAGCCGGAAGATAAAACCGACTGTTGTCATCTAGTCTATTAGTGAGTCAGTACTGTTTTGTACAAGTCTATGGCTCAATGTTTTATCTAGCATCCCATGTCATTGCTTCTGCAAAATTTCAGAAAGCATAAACAGTCTGAGGGTTTACTGTGACTCACTGTATGCTTAGCTGTGCTTACAATGATGTATTTAGATAAGATGGCCTATCAACATCTGCTTGTGTTGCACAGGCATATTGCTGAATAACTGCAACTGAACTCCTTGGAGTACCTTATTCCTGTGCTTAGGTTTACATACTGCATGTAATAGCACACAGGTTCCCACATCTATGATGATTAATGGAAATTTAGTCCTTTAACTCTAGACTACGTAAAAAGTTGAGCTTTGCATGTTCTTTCAGTACGTAGCTGTGAATTATTTACGACTGACCTTCAAAAAGCAAGGAACAAAGAAAACCCAGTTAATGGCAATGCTTTCAAAATGTAAATATCTTGCATAAGTACATTGTGAGTCTGTTCGGAACTGAGGACAAAAATAACATGCCTGGGAGATGATAAAACAAAACTCTTTGGAACCTAATTTGTTGGAACTTGTGCCCTGCTGCCTCTGAGCAGGGGGATGCGGGTGGTCTGTCACTTAGGGGGAAGCGGGTTCTGGCACTGTGAAGCATGCAGGTGCAGCTTTTCGATGATGCTGTATCCCATTCTTCCTAGTGACAAAGTGAGACAATTCACTGAAGTTAATTTTCTGGGAAAAGGGGATGCTTGAGCACTGCTACTGCCGTAGTTAGCTGAAGAGGGAATTTCTGGTTTTATTACCAGACAGAAGAGGCTGTGTCTAACCCTTGCCTGATGTTAGCACAGAGTTTGTGTAGACGTGCCCTTGGCCTTTCAGACACAAGGATATTTCCATTAGCGTTTGTCACCAACTTTTCTATCACCTACAGTTGGTTGTTTTGCCTTCTAGCTTTTCCTGCATCACCACCTTTTGTTTGGCAGGAGGATTTTGACCACTTTGCTGAATAACTGGAGTTATTAATACTCAGGTTTTGCCTAAGTTTCAGAAGGGAAGGAGAACGGGAGCAAGAGTGTTACTGCGGGTTCCAGCCCCGGTTGCTCTGGACTGGGCAGGCAGAGAAAGGTTGCAAAAAGCTGACGTGCTTGCTAGCATCTTCTAGGTGTTTGGTGGGGACCTAGTTATGTCCTTCTGCTGACACAGCTTTCTTCTGCACAAGCAACAACAAATGTGATGGTATCTTCTCTATGCAGGTCACTCTCCTGTCATATGCATTTTGTTCAGTCACTTCTAAGTGAAGGCTTTGCTGATACTGGCAGGTTGGCTGTGAGTTGGCCCTTACCTTGCCTCACTTCAGCTGCAATTAAAATGAGTTCAAGTAGGAATGCAAAGTAGTTGAGAGGCTGGGGAGCAACAGCTGCATCAGTGTCTGAAGTTGGTGCTATTTCCCACAGTGTGTGAAATCAGCTCAGTGTCAAGGACAGCAGTCTGTGTTCTTCATCTCCTCCTCTTTGCAAGGAGTCCTCATTACTTCCCAGACTGTCTGAATGGCTGTGATGTGAAAAATTGTTTCCCACTTAGACTGGGGGGGACAGGGGTGGGAAGGAACCCTGAGGGGTGGAAAGGTTGATGTGGAAGGAGCAGCAAATACTCCTGGTCTTGGAGAATCAAAGACATGAGCTATAAAATGTAGATTGTTCTCTGCACTGTCAAGGTCAAGTGATTTGTTGCTTGTTTTGTTGACTGATGCTATATCTTGAAAGTGGATATACATTTGCAGTTCTAGATTGGCAGCTCTGCAGCCCTCAGTTTATCCTTTCCTCAGAATAATTTGGCAGCAGATTTGACATGACCTCGCTACAGTGGAATGATTAGATCTCTGAAGGGAAGAAAGGGGCTTGAAGGAGTTATGTAATAGAGAAGGAAGACAGGAGATCAACTTGAATGTGTCATCGGCTGATCCAAAGGAGTGATGTCAGTGTTGTGATGTGAATTCCAGGCTGGATGTGCACCTCAGGACTTGGTTTCCAGGATGCTTGCTGAGTGGTTTGGGCCAGCATGCTTATGACGTGGCTACATGGACCTTTTGGGAGCTGTCCCTTGACATCTGAATGAAGAAGTTCCACACTCTACTGAACATAACGAGAAGCCTGTTAAAAGGAAAAATATGTTTCAGGCAGATATGCAAGTTGTTAGACATAATGTTATAGATACTGTGGTTTTCTCAAAGTGTAACTGCAAAAAGGCATTGCTTAATGAATAATTCAGGTCACGCTCTGCTAAGATTACTGCCTCTAACTGGGCAAATGCCTATCAACATTCATATTTTTCTGTAGCTTCTGCACTGGAATCTTGTTAACTGAATGTTAATTTTTATATGTTGTAGGGTCAGATGGAGGAACAAATGACAAGAACAATGAGGATACCTTGTTGTACCCAAACACTTCTGCCTTCATTTCCTAAAGGAGCTGGGTGGTTGTAGTGAAAGGTAAAAGACATTAAATTTCTTTCTCTTCCAGAACTTTGTTGTTGAACAGATAATGGGGTGGCTTTCACTGCAAAATCATTGTGGCCATGCTGACCACTGTCACCTGAGAATACTGTTCTGTTGCTTGTTTCAATTGGAATTCACAACTCTAACTTAGGGTGGAGGGAAAGGTCTTTTCCCATTTGGTTTTACTGCCCTATGTTTGCTTGGTTTGGTGTGAGAACAGAATTGGAAACTACAGTTATCCCAGCGTATCTGTGTCTTGGCATTAGCTTGCTTTTGGCCAGGAGTATACATCTAGGTGCCTGATAAGAAAGCCTGGGTAATTCCTGGGAGGACAGTGGTCTAGGGACTCCTGCAATCCAAGTTAATTTCCTGGAGGTGATTGAATGATATCTGTTCTCAGTGTTGGGCTAAGAAAAAAATCTTGGCATTAGAAAGTCAATGTGTGGCATGAAAACGCGGTTTCCAACTTGAGTAAAACTCGGGTTTTTGTATTTCACTCTGGGTTAATGGATTTTGAAATAATTAACTTCTAGGTTATTCTTTTAGTAACGGTGCCACCTGGTGGGCTTGCTGGGTAGGAAGGGCGGTGGGCTGTGTGACACGGTGGGGCAGTTGGAGTGGCTGAGGCTGGAAAGGAGAGAGCAGAGGATGTTCTAGTGCTCTGGGAAGGCTGGTGGCATGTGCCTTTGCCAACGTGCTGCTCGTTCCCTTTAGCGTTATACAGCCTTAGCTAGCATCAATTTAACAGCTACCCTTTACACTTGCTCGGTTGCTATCTGTGAACTTCCAACTTCTTTCTGCTGTAGTAGGAAAAGGCCTGTTTGGTGGGTTTTGATTTGCAGTTTTAAAAGCAGCAGAGAGTAACTTTGAATCTCTGGACACCTCTATAAAATAGATGTCAAAGAAATATAGTGCCAGTAACAGCTTATGCACTGGAAAGTTTAGGAATTTCTCCTTTCTGAACACTGCTCCTTTACTTAAGGTTTCAAAGAGCTTAGCTCACAGGTTGGTTGCTGTAGTTACATCCCACATCCCTCTGAGATAGATGAGCCATGGGGAGACAGCTTCTTGAAAGTGCTTGGTGTTTGTAACATCTGGGCCTGTCCTGTAACCCTTCTGCTTACCAATATTGATGAGATGCCTTTGAAGAATGAGGTCACTTGATTTTCTGTGCTGTCCCACTCCTAAAAAAAAAAAAATCATTTAGTGAAAAGAGTTGATATGCCTTTTTTCTTCCTACTGAAAACATCTGGCATGTTTTCCAAGGCAGGAGTGGCAGGGAGAACACTTGGAGTCTTTGGCCTGCAGCATCAACAAAAACAGTGGCTATTCCATGCTGTGATATCTTGTGACAGTGATGGACAGAAGAAAACAATTCTGTTAATAGCAGAGCACAGGGCAGTTGCATGGATTCATGCTACTCATTTGCAGGAGGAAAAAATAATCTGTCTCCCACTATGATTAGGTCTCAATTTTTTGTGGAAAAAAATAAGATTTGAAAAATCCTCTAACTTCTGGCTGTGTTGTAAAGCTAGAATTGCAATGTTCTGCGTGCTTGCAGAACTTATTGCTGTTTGGGCTTAAGCCATGAGTCTTGTGTTGGAGTTAATATGTGCAAGGCTTACATTTGGTGGATCCCATGCATGAAAGAAAGCATGTGTACTCTTTTTGTTACTTTCCCATTGTTTCACTGTAGAACTACCTGCTTCTGAAAGGGAAAACAGATTCTAAACCACTGAATTTTTAATAACATGCTTCCAGAATCTAACAAAGAATCCCCTTAAATGTGGAGGGTTGGGAGGAAAAAAATGAAATGCCTGCTTATTAGGTCATGCTGCTGTTGAAACACTAAATTTCTGTCACAAGAAACAAGTGTGTGTGAAATGGGCTCATGGGCTGCCTGCAAACCAGAAACATCTTGTCTCTTTCCATTTCATAACCAGCATTCCTGGGAGAGACTGCCAACAGTTTTTACATGTTAGCAATGATTATCTTGATACACAGAATAAGCACTGCCTGACAGGGATTTGGGCCCATCAGGAAATGTAGTTAGCATAGAAACTGCAAATATTAAGGGGATGTGAAGGTATGAAGCAAAAGGAAACAGGAGGCTGGCTGGCTGGGAGGAGTTAGCTCTGGCTTGGAGCTGTTCCAGTGCAGCCCTTCTCAGCAGGGGTTGGAAGCCACACTTGACTGCTTTGAGAAATGTCTTTCCTTTTGTTCTCAGCTTTCAATCATGAATGTTCTGGGAAGCATGGGTCAGTCCAGTAGGTGAAAAGATGAAAGATGAGATGAGTAGAGCTCCAAGCCTGAATAAGTAGAGGGCATCTAGGTTTTGTCTTATCCAGGTGCCTTCTCTGTCCTGTGGGTTTGCAGCTGTGTGAGCATACCGAACGTATGCATCCATGCTGTGACTTTCAGAGGCACCAGAACTGCCTGCGAGCTCTTCACCCCTGTGTTGGGACACTGCGAGCAGAGCCTGAGGATGGCTCCCAGCAGATGGAGCCCTTGCTGAGCCTTTCCGTTCCCATGTGCTGTTCCATCTGCTCAGCACTTGGAAGCAAAAAGTCCGGTACCAGCTGCAAGGCCCGGGTTAGTGGGGTAAGGAGGAAAGAGATGGAGTTGAAGCTTATTTATTTGTATGAACTGATGCAGAAGATAAAAGAAATTGCTCCAGTAAACCCACCGCACTTAATGGCTTGAAAAAAATGAAGGAGTTTTGACGAGAGCTGGTGCTTCATCCCTGCTAGGAATTTAGGGAAGAGGATACAATAGGTTGGATCATGATCTAAAACAATTAGCTTGCTCATGTCATACCACAATAAAGCTTAAATATGTTTCTCCCCAGGCCTCCAAAGAAATTGAATGCCTTTCCCTAGTGCTTTTATCTTTCTTTTCCTTGTACTTAAATTACAAGCATGTTCTTTTTTGCTGCTTTCCACAGTAAATTTTCTAGATCATGATTTTTATCTGGCATTGGAAGTTAAGCAAGGTTAGCCTAGGTTAACATTTAAATGAAAAGTTTTAAATAAAGTCTGAGGAGAGATGGTGCTGTGTTTCTTCTATATTACTTTGGTGGACAGTGTACCACATGAGTTGAGAGTGAAGTCTTGATGGCATATGCTTGTTGGTACTGAATAACATGTAGTCCTTCTGTCTGACGTTATCTTTAGCTTTATTTCAAAGCAGATAGCATGTTGTCATCTTAGTTATTCCATTAAAAGGGAATATTGCCTGGTCACTCCTGTGGTTCCAGTGTCAGTGACCTGCCCTGGTCTACTGCTGCTTAGAAGACTTCTTGTTAGGAGTGGTATACATGTAAAATGTGCTCTTCATTGCATGATAAATGCTTCAGGAAAGAAATATTTTGATATTAACAGATGTCAGTGTTTGCAGTCTGAAGCAAAATACTGGGTTGGGTACACTGGCAAAACCAGGATGGTCTGCAGGTGTGTCTGCTCACAGAATGGCTGTTTCCTGTACGTGCACGTGTCAGTGGGTGCGAACAGGAATATAGTGAAACAGATTGGATAGAAAACAGATGGCACAGCAGTGTCCTCAGCAATGTTCTTTGCAAATACCTGTGTAGCTTTGATTTGTTCCTGGGTGCTACCAAAATCCCCTAAAGACACAATGAGGAGCCAGGACTTGTGCAATTAACAAGGTTTCGAGGCATCATTTGCTTTTTGGGTGAAAGTCATTTGTGGGAGACTGGCTGGGAGGCTGCTGCTTAGCATAAGAGGAAAGAAAATACAAGCTAGAAGGTGCTTATTAGGCAATGCTAATTATGGAGCAAGTCTGGATGTGTTGTGTTGGTGGGGAAAGGACACTGATGAAAAAGAATTTCATGCAAGTGAATGTATGCAAATATGTCTGCAGAATTGCTTAACATAAGAAGGATTTAAGCATATGTTTTTTCTGCTCTAGACTACATAATGTGTAAGAGGGCACATAAGGACGGTGGGTTCTCCTGTATGACAGAAGCACAGTTGAACTTAGAGCAAGCAGGTCTCAAATAAGGATGTGGTAGATGGTACAGGGTGTTGGGGGAAGAAGAGTGACAGTATTAAAGGAGCATTGGCACGGCTTTTATGAAATGGCACTGTTTGAATCCGCTAATCTACTTTCCTCACCATTGTAAGAGCTAGAGTGTCAGCTTCTTAAAAGTGGAAATTGGCAAAAGCCTTTGTATCACTGAAACAGATGAACGGAAGCCCTGTCTGATGGGTAATATTTTTACAATTTTCCATTTGACTTCAAGAAAGGTCTTTCTAGGTTAAACACTTGAAAATGGTGTCTGATGGGCTTTTGTCACTTGGAATACCTTGAAAGACCTCACTTCTGACTCTGAGGTACTGTATTAACCCCCCAGGCCAGAGATAGTTCAACAGTAGGGTATGTAAATCTATTCCTGTTATAATTTCATATGCTGGAGCCTTAAGCACGGACAAGGAGTCTGTTTTGCTAGGTGCTGTATAAACACTGAGCAAAATATAGTTCCTGCCCTACAGAGTATACTGCATGCAAATTAAGTCAATTACAGCAAGCTTAAAATAACTCGAGCAACTGCTGGCATACTGCGAAGAGGCTAGGCCCTACCACATCCTGTTCTCTGGAGCTTTGTGGTTGACATCTGAGCAGCTTCTGCAGGCGCAAAGACACAGGCGGCTAGGGGAAAAAATGCTGGACTTTCTCTTTTTGAGAAGAATGCTTTTTTTCTCAGAAAGGGGAGGTTTCTGCTCCTTCACAAAGGAGTAAAGTTATATTTGCTGTTAGAGCTTATGAATCTTCCCCGAGGACCTGTGGGAAGGGTGGTCAGCACGCTCGAAGAACAAGGTGTGCTGCAACACTCCTGAGCAAAGGGACGGTGCTTAAGGTGCTGGTCTCTTGTCCTGTATGGAAGCAAGAAGTGGCACACAAGGCAGCTTTGTTGAGTAAAGCTGAACCTTGCAAAGGGCTTTGACATCTTTGGTGCAGCAGTGGTATTCATTTATGGAGATAGTCTAGGTACTGTGAGTTAAGATGTTAGGCAAATATTTGATGCAGGAATGCATGCCTGCACTATGGTGGGAGTTGGTATTTACAGCATCCTGCTCTTGTGTGGAGTGGTACATAGCCTCTGTTGAATATTCCCTTTTCTGTTCTGCTGGTTTTTGGTGTTCAGTCCTGAAATCTGACTTCCCAGTTGTCAGTGGTGTCCTGCTGGCATCCCTAGAGAGCAGCTGATTTGTAGTAATTGGTGTTCTCATTAGCAATCAGTCTGCCTTTCAAGTGGTTAGCGATTCAAGCTGCACTGTGAAAATGTTGATTGAATAGTGAAGGCAGTGTATATTCTTGATGGGAAGAAGGAATTGCAAGGCTTGCTCTGAAATTAGGTAGCTTGTAAGGTTAGCATGCAGAAGCACACAAGTTTCTGTGTGCTAAGGACAGATCTTCCCTCCAACACCCTTTTGTGTGCAATGACTCTCTTGCCTCCCACCTTTGTACAGTGCAATGTTGTGGCTTATGCAGCAAAGCTGATGCTTTTTCTAGCTGATGTAAAAAAACTTAGATCAGGCATGAAGAGGCTAGAAGGGCTAAATGGGAAATTAGCCTCTGGGAATGCACTGGATGTGGCTGTGTAAAGCCTACTAGGGAAAGACTGTGGAAGGAACACGAGTCTGGATAATAGCAGCAAAAATAATGCCTCCTTCTATATATTATACAAACCCTGTAGCTCTGAAAAAAAAATGGTTTGGCATGAAATCTTCATATGAAGGTCCATAATTTTCCATAGTACTGGAAATAATTTTGATTGTTCCAGTCTGGTAGAGCTGCTACTGCCATAACCTCTCAGCAGTCAAATAGTTACGTGCTGCTGGCCTTGCCTGCCCCGTTTTCTGACCCTCAAGGCTCCCCATCTCCTGCTAGCTTTCCATTTGAAACCTGGAGACTGGCTGAAGACAGTTACTTTTCAATTCTAAGAGAAATTTTTGTGCTTCTTGCTATCCAACCTGTTGTCGGCCAGGAAGCTGTTCTGCATCTCACAAAGCACCAATCCTGACGGAAGGATGTGCTAAAACAATGAATCACAGCGAGAAGCCTTACAGGGGCTCTCTTCACTATCTCCACAGACAGCCCATGCTTGTGTTCTTCAGAGCATTTCACCTTGGAAAACAGTCTTGGTAAGAGAGCAGTGTGACCCAAGTGTACATACAAATACTGTTAATGGAGCCTAAAAATACAATTGAAGTAGGGAGTAAATAAAAAGTTGATAATATATCTTGTGTGGGTTTTTTTTGGCTCAGGTTTTGTTTTTGCTGAATGAATTTGCACTGAAGGGGGATATTGGCAAATGCCACCATATCTTTTTTTTTTCTCCTCCCTCAGGCTGTTTGCTGATAGATCTTGCACAGAATGATTGCTGAGAATGTTTAACTTTGCTATTTAACAGGCTAAAACACGTTATCCCAGGAAACTAGAATGGTCCCTAGCCAGGGTGGGGTGGCGGGTGGGACCAGGTTCTGTGCCTGGGAGTCTGTCTCTGGTGGTCTGGGGGCAGTTACACTGAATGCCACACCTCATACACAGGTCACTTCTTGTTTTTTCCCCCACCTATGGAGGGCTGTCTGCTGAGGCTGTGGCTTCAGTGTGCTTAAAAAATTAAATGAGGGGATGAAGGAGAGTTCAGGACCCTTGCTTTTGGGGGTCAGGAAGCCCGAGTGCAAGTCTCCAGTGCTATATTTCATTCCTGGCTTTGAACTGTATTAATTCGTTAGACAATTTCTCTCCTTTCCTAAGGTCATGGTTATTAATGGGTTTAATAGCAATCACTGGGCTTTTTGTTAATCTCTGGAACTTGAATTTGCTTCACAGCTGCAGGGTTCCCTCTGCACAGATAAAAGCAAGTACTTGCAATATGAGATTTAGTCTCATGAAGGAAGAATGGATTAGTCTGGAAAGAGGTGTTTTTCTTTGTCACATCCTCTGTACATGTCTGCATGCTTAAGTATTTTTGGTGAAACGGTGTATTAGAGGGACATAATAGTAATAACATAGTAAATTCCTGAATGTTACTGGTGCCAAAGTAATCAATCCCCCGGTCACTCTGTCAATCTCAGTTATAATACCTTAGCTGGTGTTCTTGGTCTATAATTTGGGCAATAAAAATAGATGCCAAAGTCAACAAATCCAAAGAGCCTTTTGCTCCCTAGCTATTTTAAGGTGCAAAAATTTTTAAGTCATGTTGGTGACTATCTATGTGCAGTAGGCATGCTTGAATAACCCTATGGCAGAGACCACAAGAGCTGAAAAATATTGTAATCAGCTGTTCCAGTGACTTGATTGAAGAGGTAGGAGCAGCTGTGACTTTATTGCTGCATTCTTTCATCTTCAATGTGTGAAATGAAAGTTTAATGCCTTCTGTGTAGGCATAGACTGCTTTGGTTTGCATAAGTATCAAAAGCCCAGGTTTTAGACTGGTTATGCTGAAGCTCCAGGCACCTGGCAGCTCTTGTTGCCTAAGTACGTGTCCTGGAGTTTAAGGCATAAGGTGTTTCTGAGTGTGGTGGCTTGGGTTTTGGCATCTCTGTGTAAACCAGTCAATAGTGTTCTGTGCTCTGAAGGTCAGGCTGGGGAATGTTTATTGTGGTTACTTGTATTCCAGAAAGACTGGGGAAGTTTGGGCTCTGAAGGCAGATGCTTCCCCCATATGCTCGATGCAATTTATTTTCTGCTGTCACTTTGGAAGCCTTCTCATTAGATTATTTTGAAGAGGAACTGTTTTACTGATTAGCAGGAATGATGCCCTTGATACACTGGTGATTTTTCACTTGCTTTGTTGTTCTCTTTGCTGCTTTAAAGCTCGTTTTGAAGAATGTTTTGTGTGTGGAAAGGCTAGAAAGCAGGGGAAATTGAAGAGCTAGTTTTGGGCAATGCATCTGTGTGTGTTTGGAATGTTTTTGGTGTGGAGAGAACATTGTGAATATGCTAAATGACTCTAATAAAACAGGCTCAAGCCCTGTCTTTTTTCCCTGAAGGCCTGCCCTGGTGGTGAGAGCTGCATTAATCTTGCATTTTTTATTAAGCACTCTGTCCTTGAAAGAAGCCTTGAGGCCACGGTTTCCTCATGAACTGTTATATCTCTGGTATTTATTGTCTGCTGTTGCCTGTCTGCAATGTAATCTATCAGCTTTATGCTTCTCTTGGCCCTGATGGCAATGGCCACTTGGATGGGATGGAGAAGCATTATCGTGAAGATGTCATGTCTCTCTTCTGTGCCTGGCTACTGGCCTTTAAACCAAAGGCTGGTAATTGTGGCCATCCCTCTGTCAAAGGACTTGGATTCTAGCCCAGGAGGGCACAGCTCCTAACTCAGCCTCAGCTGGTATTTATACTCTCCCTGCAATGCACAGTGAGCTTTTCTAACTAGAGCAGACTTTTTGCTGTGAGTTTGAGCACTGAGTTAATATCTGAAGTTGCATAAGACTTGTATTTGTGCAGAACCTGCTATAGAGTTGCCTTTTTACAACAAGTCAAATTCTACGTTGCAAGGCTGGCATTGTCGTTCTAAACCTGCTGAGGTTCTGATGTGTGTAACCCTAGTGGTATTGTAAGAGGACAGGCTTTTGTTATCTGCTTGGATAGCTCCAGATAGCTTAACCTTCTGGAGATGGGGCCTTTTTTTCTGAGGTGTATTAGTTGCATGTCCTGATAGCTGCTGNCGTTGCAAGGCTGGCATTGTCGTTCTAAACCTGCTGAGGTTCTGATGTGTGTTTGAAAAGTGGTATTGTAAGAGGACAGGCTTTTGTTATCTGCTTGGATAGCTCCAGATAGCTTAACCTTCTGGAGATGGGGCCTTTTTTTCTGAGGTGTATTAGTTGCATGTCCTGATAGCTGCTGGTGCTGCAAGGCTCTGGCTGTATCACACAGTGTGCTTGATCTTCAGCTCCAGTGCAGCCTGCTATCTCAGGAAATGGCAGAGGGAAAAGGTTCCTCAAGGGTGTGTGAGGTAATGCATGAATTCACTTACATCTAAGCAACAGTATTAATGTAATGAGAGAAAAAAAAAAAACCCTTTTCAGAGGCATCTTAGTGTTGGTGGAAGGAATTTGGTTTCATAGCTCTAGTGAGATGAGGCTACTCGTAGGCATGCCTGTGTCTATGGAATCACCATATTTAAATGAAAATTTAAAATGCAATTTCAGGCTTTTCACTGTTCATGAATAGTATCTGAGGCTGGAAGCGGGTAAGTTAGTATCTAATCATTTCAAAAAGGACCGTGTCAGACAGCCTGTCAAGGACTTGATTGTTTTAATGTCTTTTTCTTCTCCTTATCAAAGTGTTATGGATTGCTACAGGAACTGAAATTTGAAAAGTTTGACTGATATGTAGTTCTGCTAGAAGTCTGCCAAATACAAGATAGTCATTTTACAGCATGCCAGGCTTAGATAATAGGTTTACTTCCTGAGAAGAGGAAGCTCAAAGCTTTTGCTTTCTTTGCTGCCAGGTCTGTTTTGCTCACCCCTGTTGTTAGGGTGCTAGACCTTTTTTGCATCCAATTGCTTACCTCTGCTTTTTCGATATTTTAAGTGGGTATTCTGAAGTAAACACAGTTCAGAGTAGGATGTAACGGTTGACTGAAGAAATTCAGCACCTGAAGCTGAATGTCTACCATAAATGTTCAGTTGAAGAAAAGATACATCTACTACAAGCACTTTTCAAATCTGGTCTGACCTCCCTAACTTGAGGAATGTCTCGTTCTTCTGGTGTGAACAGCATGTAGACCAGGAACTCTTCATGGAAATGGTTCAGAGTAATGTACTACTTGTATTTTTCAAGTTTTCCGCAGTCTACATGTGCCTTGATTTTTCTGCCTCAGCACTCAAAGGTATTTTATCTTTTGAATTAGTTGATGCATTTATTTGAAACTAGATTTGGTTTTCTGAGGGGGGGAAAAAAAAGGGAAGGAAATTAGGTCAACACCTAGGACCTGCTGCTTTGACAGGAGTATCTCAGGAAAATAGCCCAGTTCCTGAAGGAACTGCTTTTATCTTTGAATAGTATTTATGAGCTAACAAATTGTAATATGTTTTTCTGGTAAGGGTGTTTGAATGGTTTAAACTTGGATAATATGGGCTAGCAAACAGTAAGCTTTTTGCTGGAACACTTTTCAAGAGAGGGATCTGAGTGCACTACTGTTTCCCAAGAGAGAAGGTGAGTCCTCCTTTGGTTGTGTCATTTCACATTAGGCTCTCCTGAACACTGGATTACATATTCTGTCAATCTCTGGGGGGAACAATCCTGCAGAATGCTCAAGGGGAGTGAATAGATGCTTAGTAACCTCTTGAGTCATACAAAGTTGCTCAGATCCTGTTCTCCAGCTGCCTTATGCAACACCAGAAGCTGCTCAATTTCTTCTTGAAGTTGTTAGCTTGCTTTCCTTTCTCCCTGCTCCAGTTCACTGGTAACTGGTTTGCATTCAAATTTATGGGTGGTGGGAGGGGAAATAAATTCCACTGCTCTATTTTCTGTTGGAGTGGAAGGGCCAAATTCTACTTTCCTCCAGGTCTCCCCTAAGGGCTTGCAAATGAAGAATGAGGTCTTTTTTTGGCTGTTCTTTCTAACTGGCAGCTGAAAAAGTAAAAGCTGATCACAGCAGTTCCTAGCTGGATGGAGCCAGTTGGAGTTGTGAATGATTGAGGAGCTGTACTTGCAGTGCAGAGCTTCCAGCTGCTTTCTATACTTGCTTCAGGACAGATACGAACATGTGGTCCTAGACTAATGATGTCTGGAAAAAGGCAAAGCAATAGGGTCACTGAAAGAGTTCTCTAGTGCAGGTAGGGTTTTGGTCTTAAATTCTAATCCTGTGTCTGCCAATCTCTTTATGGGATGGGGTATTTCTGCCTTGAAGGGATGCTAGGGTAACATTTTGAAAGCAGGGAAGTCTAAGTGGGAAGTCTGCTTGTGTGGTTTGTTTCTCTAGCATAGAGAGAGGTACTGTCTGCCTGCTCAGAGGGGAAAAAACCTGCTGTATTTTAGTAATAGAGTAGCATTTGACTGATTTGTGTGTCAGAAACAGAATGTTTGGCAAAAATGAAATTTTGGTTTTAACGCTGAGTCAATTCTTGGCAGAAAACTTTATATTTTGGGGGAATAAATAGGAACCTGTTGTGCAGTTGGACTTAATCCCATGTCTAGGTGGGTGATTTGAAATGTTTTCTTCCTTGTTTGTAAAACTGCTCTTTTGCAGTTTATCAGTATCCACATAAGACTTTGAGGTCAGATTCCATTCTCAGAAGCACTGGGTTAGCTTTGTGCTGACTCCTTGCAGAAGGGAGATTAGAGCCTGTGGGAGGTAAAATATTAGAGTTGGCTGTAGGAGCAGAAATTTTTTTTGCTTCCCAAGAGAACAGATTTAGATCTGAAAACAGGCAGGTGGAAACCTGATGTCCAATTGCAAAATAACTGTAAGGACAGGAAGCACACTTTTTGGTACTGTTACTGTATTTTTTACTTTAATTCACCATCTCAGCTCCTATGGAAACCCCCATGTAAGTTTGGTCTCAAGAATATTTTAAGCTGTGTGTTGACAGCTCTGTTTTTAAGGATGCTTTTCTGAGCCATCAGGTGATGCATGAAGGAGTAGGCTTCTGGAAAGGGTCAGCTTTGCTTTTTATAGATGAGCACTCAAAACAACAGATGACGATAACCTTAAGATAGCAAACTTGTTTGAATAAGGGCTGTATCTGAATAATAGCTGTGTCCCTGATAAATGTTGGCTTCTGAGCACGATTTTTTTTAAGTCTGGGTAGACTAAGCCAAGACACTGATTACAGTGTGGAGTTGGCAATCTGTCTGGATGGTCTCTTGCAGAAAGACTAGTGCTCATTTTGCTTGTGCTGTCAGCTTGCAGAACACAAAGAGTGTTCCCAGTGGGTGTACCCAGTTACCTGGAGAGGGGTGGCTTTGGTTCTGTGCTTGCTTGTATAGAGTAAGGAGTGTAGGCAAAACAAAGTTTTCTCAGTGAAAGGTCAAGGGATGGGGCTATGTTTTGTGGACTACTAGTGTTGTATGCTGTGATGAGTGTAAATGCTGTCTGTGCTCCCAAGAGGAGAAGGCAAACTTGCAGGAAAATGATTTGAGCCAGTTTTCTTGCTTAACAACTAGAGAAAAGCAGTTGTTGGGAGGTGGCTGTGTTGCTTGTGAACTGGTACCTTGTATACAAATCTTGCTGCAACCCCTTGGTCATCACAGCAGTGGTGCATTTTAGCATGTGTAGTGCTGCTGTTCTGTGTTATATCAGAGCAATGTGTAAGTTGTACCCTCTGCAAAGGGGAGACTTTCATACTGGGGATTAGGGGAGACTGTCTCCTACTTGAAGGAATTAGGAGATGTTGGGTTTTCCTTGCTCTATACATGTTACTGTGTACGTGAGCCAAGTATTCTAGCTGCACAGTGTGGGTCACACTGAGTAGGCTAATGCATGCTGCTGCTCTGTCTTAAATTGCATCTGCTAGCCAAGACAGTCTGAGTATCTGTAATGCTGTGTAGACAAACCTTTAGTCCCTGACTGCAGTTTTGTCTGGCTGCTGCAATACTCCTTTGTACCAGATAAGATTGTTCTCTAGAAAGACTACTTGCTCTTTGGCCATGGTGTGTTCACATCCTTGCAAAACATGATGGCACTGTCACATGCCCTCACAGGTATTACAGAAGAAATGGGTGTTTGTTGATGTCTGACTAAAACCAATGGCAGGAAGGCTGTTTGCTTTGAGAACAAACAGTATAGAAGCAGCCCTGAATGGGGAGTGGAAAAGGGGGTTGGAGATGGGTTTTGTTTGTAGGTTTTGCTAATCTATTGTCTACACCATATGCTCAAAGCTACACTTCATTTCTCAGACCATGGTCCATTTGTGGTATGTGTTTAGTCCTGAGTAAATATCTTTGAGGAAATGTGTTCCTTTTATTTTTTTCTGTGATTAGTTTGGGGCATGACAACCTACTAAAAAACAACCCATCAGCTTTCTCTGACATTCCTTGTCAAGTCAGTCTGTCCCCTGAGACTTGTCAGCCACAGGATGGGCTCTAGTGTTTCTGTCAGACCTGGAACTCTGAGGTGCTGTACTGAACTGTGGTTAAAAAAAAAAAGCTGAGATATCAGAGCCTCAGGCTACACAATGGATTTTGACTTGATTACAGTTAATGAGAAATTGGTGTCCAAATCCCTAGGGCATGTTTTTAAGGAAGCAAAATTTGGTCTATGGTCACTGAATTAAGACAATGTGCAAAAGGAAAGTAATGATCAGGAAAAGAGGATCATATCCAAGCTGTGAGCTTGTTTTGGCAGAGAGGAGTGGTATACTCAGAAGTGTCTGAGTGCTAGAGCAAACCTGATTAGCCATTAACCTGCTCTAGCTCCTGTCTGTGTCTTCTGTATGTCAGTTTTGTCAAGTACATATCCTAGTGCCCTAACCTCTCTTACTCTGGGAACAAATAAATACTTGCAAAGAACTGCATTCTTGCTGCAGATGGCAGGGACAGATGCACAAAACTTCTGACCTTCTCTAAATGGAGCAAGTATGAATATTCAGATCACTCCACTGTAAGATTTAAGCCACTTTGTTTCTGCTTCCAGTCCTGTGTGTTTGGTAACAATGTGGGGTTCAGTTGGTCTAGGCACCAGGAGATGCTTGGTCTGCTGATAATGGGTTTGATTTGAACCTTCCACATCTGCAGCTCTTTTTTTGGGGTTTGTTATAGGCTTGGCAGCCTCTTGTTATTCCTTTAAATCTTTCTTAGTTTACATTGCAAAATTCCACCCGATGTAGGAGAGGTGTTTCTCCAGGAGTGGCTCTGAGAGGATGGATTGGAAAGCACAGGGAAAGGAAGATCCCTTCAGACAGCTCCTGCCTTCCAGCCAGAAGAGGGTTAAGCAGGCACACAGCTCCTGTGCAGGCAGCGTGTGCTCTTGGCAGCGAGAGATGTGCTACAGCAGGAGAGGAGCCGAGCAGCTCTGTTCGGTTTGCCGGCTGTCGGACTGATCCTGCATCTCTGCGGCTGGTGTCCGGCTCGCAGGGAAGAATCCCCGCCTCCCAGCCCTGCATCCCTCCTCTCCGGGATGGGATCTTCCCCTCTGGGCAAGCTGGCGTCTGAGCCGGGCATGCTGCTGTGAGCGGGGGCTGGCGAATGAGTGCCCCTCCGAGCAGAGCCAGGTAAGGCAGCCTCGCTGTGTTCCCTCCCGTGCCAGCTGGGAGGCGGTGGCAGGACTGGAGGCACTGGGTTTGGTGGTCTGTGGGAAGCCAGGCAGATAGGTGATGGTGCTGGTCTCTCAGCATGGAATAAAAAGTACAAGTGTTTGGGGGCACTGTCATACTGTCCCCCCGGAGGTGTCCATGAGGGGACTGGAATTGTCTTATCACCTGTGTTCCTTATTTAAAACATTAAAGTTATTGCAAGTCAATAGTAAAGCTATTAACATGGACTGTTGAAAGGCTGTGATGGGAAAGATGGGCTTGTAATTTTGGAAAGATAAGAAATTCTGTTACTTTTAACTTGGTTCATTTACAAGATTTTAATGTCTTTGAGAGTCACAGGATTAAAATACTACACACCGTGTAAGAATAGAAGGAGTGTGTCTCATCAAACAGGAAGGATGGGATGTTCGAATCACTGTGTACTTGGTAGCATAGTATTTTGTAGACTTTCTAGATATTGCAAAACACTTGTGCAGATATTGCTTCAATTTTAAACCCAAGCTTTTTGCTCTGATCTCATATCTCTTAGCTCTGTGTGTTTTTTCCCTCTAATTTCATAGTGTTTGGTTTTTTTAAAGAGCTTTTAGCTCTTTCAACACACATTGCTAGTTTGCACATGTAGGTGATTGACTTGGAAGTAGCATGGTAAATGTGAGTTAGCAAGCTACTGAAAGCAGCAGGTTAGTCTAGTCTTCTCATTTGTTGCTGGAAAAGCTATTGTGAGAAATTAATATCAGTCTGTCAGCACATTTCATAGCTACCTGTCTGTGTTTTGAGAAAGAACTTAAACAATTCTCCTGAATATCTTCTATAATTCATACAGATCCCTCCTGTCATACATGTGTATTGCTTAGCACAATAAATGGACAGAGTTGCCAAGTCCTTGTCTAGCTCAGCCCACACTCCAGTCAAGGATTTTGACCGTGCATTGGTTATCCTGTGAATACTCTTGGCTCATAAGATGGATATGCACCTAATCTTGTTAATTGTGATCCTTCTCAGAAGCAGGCATTAAGCCTTAAATAAAAGATGATGGTGTTAATCTTGGTTGTTAGCTGGTTGTGATTATCTGAATGTTTGTCAAAGAGAAAATTTATAAAAAATATAAGCTCCATATGTTTACATGTATAGAGTGAATGCAGAAATTTAAAACTTCATAAGCCACTGGAATTCTGGTACAAATTTCAAACTCTGAAACAAAAAAAACAGGTGAAAGCTTGATTTAAGATCTAGGAAGCATTCCTCCTGGTTGTTTTTTTTTTTTTTTTTAGTCCTTTCCACAGCTACTTAATGTCTTGTTCCTTACAGCAACTGCAAGCATGTAAGCCGGAATGAAAGAATACTGTGATTTGTGACCTGACCTGATCTGCTTGTCTTTGATTTATCTGATGAGAAAATTTGCATTATGGGATACATAATCCATTGTATCTGTGTGCAAATTTCATGGAAACATGCTGAAACAAATAAGGAAAAAGAAATCTAAGGTCAATATGGAGAGATCAGGTGCTATTAACCTCATCTGCTTTTGACCTTTCCCATACAAGAAGCCTGAAACAATTGAGTAAATATTAAATAAGAGATTTCTTATAGAAATCCAAGTGTTTTCATGTGTTAAAGAATGTGATTTGGTTCTTGCTTTATTTGGATTAGATGACCTCTGAATGGTTCTTGTTTCTTTCCCTTTGTGAACTGTCTTTGGTGAACGCTAATGAGAAGACTGGAGCTCAGGTATTAGAAAACCAAAAGTTTAAGGCTTGAAGCTCTTGTTGCCTTTTTCCTCTCTAAGCATGGAAGCAGAGGAGTGAATACTTCAATCTTTCACCTATCCTGGAAAGAACATGGTCTCTAAACACTTTAGCATCAGTTTTCTTTTATGAATGAAGATGTTTATCATTAAAATGCATCTGGTGCTTTATCTGTTCCTTGCTAGGCAGTCAGAAATCAAGGACTCCTAGACAAACCCATGTTAGGATGGAGCGCAATTACAGCACCACCTCATGATGCCCCTGAGGGTCCTGTGTGTGCATAGCAGGCGTGCTGTTGAGGTTCCTAGGAGGATGTGCGGAAAAATCTAATGCCTCGGGTAACACCATGTGGCAGGAGTGCCTGTTGGAACAGAACAGGAGTTGCTTGTTTTCATGTATGGACCAGCAGCTAAGAACATGCACTGAAGTGCAAAATATTGCTGTATTTAATGTTCCCTGGCTACCTCGGAGTAACCCACAGAGGCTGAAGAAATGTCTGATAGTTTCTCCATTTCTGAGGTGGCTCTTGGTGTGGAAAAGAGAATCCCCTTGTTAGCCATTAGTGCTGTTTACCTGGGGCAACAACAGTCAGCTGCATCTGTCATTGGACCTGGTGTGTGTCCCGGTGATGAAACTGAGTGCTAGTGGGAGGGATGGTGTTGTAAATCCCTGGGCTAAGAGGAAATGGGAGGACTGTGCAATGGCATAAAAAAATGTGTGTATGTGGCAGCAGTAGGAAGAACTTTGAAGAGAGTTGGAAAGTGTGAAACTCAGGGGGAATGTACAGACTGTCACATTTCCCCACCCCTTCAGACCCCATGCCTTACTGTTGGCTTGGTGTCTTTTTTTCATTTAAGTTTCACAAAGGAAAAACGATTCTTGCTTATTCAGTTGAGAAGTAGGGGTGTATTTTGACCTCGATGAAGAGTGCAAACTGGAATATGTTCTGTGTATAACCAAAAGTGATTTTTAGAGTGGAGAGGTATTTATGGAAAGGCTGTGCATGCTGCTGAAGGGCAGAAGCTGCGTGACTCTGATTACCTTGCATCTTGGACAAGCTCTGTGTATGGGAGGAGATTGTCATCCCCAGGAAGAAAATGAAGCAACCTAACAGGGAATAATCTTACTGTATGTTTGGCTGAACTTTCTTTACAAGTTCTATTTATAAAAGACAAATTTATAGTTGGCTGTTGTGTGGGCAATACTGTGTGTGCCTGTATCACAGGTGAATTTAGGTGTGAGTTCAAGAACTTGTTCTATTCCACATAGAACTACTGCTTACTATTGCTAAAGCATCTGTTGCTCTTTAAGTACATGAATGATACATTTAACATAACTGACTAATCACACTGCATGATGGTTTTTTTGCAAACAGACTTCTAAAACTAAGTTTTTTTTTCTCTTGAGCCAAGTTTTATTTATACTATAAAGGATGAGGTGCTGGAGTTCTGGCTTTGGGGTTAAGGAAGGATCTTAAATTAAGCAATCAGTAATGTGAAACATAAATGGTAAAAGGCACCCTAAGAGACAAGGAGGGACAAATCAGTCTTACCAGACCTAAGGAATACCATCATTTTCATGAGCTTTCATGGCATGTTTTTGTTTTTGATTCAAAAGAATAAAATTGCGGATTATGACACCATATCTTTGACAACATGTATTTGTCTGGCATGCTTGTGGTTGAGGATATTCTTTTAGTACATCACACTTAAATGCTTCTATATGCTTTGCTCTGGTGTTGCAGAGCGAGATGCCAGCCCGCTCTCACCTGCTGTCATGTTTGTGCATGTTGCACTCACAGGAACTTGTGACCTGTGTGTATGTTTTCCTGGTAATGCATTCTGATGCTCGCTTGCCCTATGCACTTTGTGCCTGTCCCAAGCTATTTAGTTCAAAGGGTTGTGGCAGCAGACAAGTTTATTAGTAATCTCCTAGAAATACAGAGATCTTGGTTCCTGGAACAGAGTTGCAAACAGCAATAAGTTTCTATGGTAATGGAATGCAAATCAGTTCCTCTCCTGTGCTCTGATAGTCTTTACTGGGGAAGCAGGTGCAGGGCGAAGTTGTTTCAGTCCTGTAGACTCTGAAATAAATTATTTCCTTATAGGAGATGAAGTCAAATAAAATGCAAGCTCAACTGGACCAGGTGTGCAGTCAGCAATAGGGTGAGTTTCATTGCATTTGCTGTGTGCAAATGAGGTGTGAAGCTATGTCCTTGATCTTGAAGGCCTTGGCTTTGCCTACAGTCTAGCTGTTCCTGAAAGGCAGGATGAAGCCCACTGTTCTGGGGTGGCAGATGAACATTATGGTCTCTATCTTAAATTTCTGTGTAAAGGTATAATGACACGCTGGTTAGAGGTAACAGAGGACACTTGGAGGCTTGAGTTTTGTCCCTGCTCCATTGTAGGCTTCTGGAGTGACAGTAAGCAGATGATATACGGTCATCCTTTGTATGGGTATTTGGGTGGTATCTGTGTGTCTAAATACTGTTGAATGAGTGTGAGCTCTGCTGGCACTCAGCCTCTGAAAAGGAGGATGCTGGCATCATCCTAGAGGATGTTGTAATGATCAATACAGAGCAAAAGAGAAGTGCTCTATAGTAGTAATGGGAACAAGATGAATATCTTAATTGATAGACTAGAGCTACCATTGCTTCTAGACTAGCACTACAGTTTTTCCTTTCTTCTGCTCTCCTCCACACTGTTTAATTTGCTTCTTTCAGAGATGGTCCCTTCTTTTGCAGTAGCTATACCAATGACTGCTTCCGAGGCCTCGCGTGTCCTGGACCCTTTCACTTGGAATGCTTTGAGACCACTGCTATGCCGTTCCCGTGCCTGGTTATGGGGTTTGTCTTCAAAGCTTGGTGTGAAACAAAACAGTCATCAGAAGGAAGAAGGACTGGAAATGCTTTTCAGAGGTAGTTGTGACTATCTTCAGCCCTTCTCTCTTCTAAGAGAAGCTGATGTGCAAGAACAAGCTGTTGTGTCTCTGTGGTGTGACACTCATCGCTGTGACACAGGATGCAGCAGAAAGGGCAGAGACCCACAAGCTGTGGAACCTTCCTGCCCTCCTGCTCCCTTGAGCAAGGAGAGAACCCAGCCAAAAAGGAACAGTTTACCTGATCTGACAGGCTTGGCTTTCAAGTTAATGGGATAAAATGTGGAACTGAGCATTGACAGGGAAGGAATGAAGATGTATCTTCCCCTGTGTTTCCCTTGTCTGATGCTAAACCAGGTGGCTCAGAACCTGAAACTGAGCCGTTTGGAGGGATGTTTGGTTTTGGTAGAACAGAGCACAGCTGGGTAGGGCAATGAAACCCAAGTCTCGGTGTGCTGGTGTAGGCTGTAGTGCTGACTGAGTGTGAGATTTCTGCAGCTTTCTCTCGCATTTCCATTTCTAACTAGGTCATTTACAGTTACCATGCCTAGCTGGCAAGCCTGATGACTGCATAGAGCCACATGCTTTCTCTATTCCGATTCTTAATTAATGAGTAAGGTATTCATTTTAAGTAGCTTTTGTGTGAAAATCTGCAGTGGGAGGTCAGGAAGAACAGACTCGGCATGCTTGCAGATCCCAGTGTATATATTGGGTTATTTGATGATACGACAGGAAAAACTCACTCCTGGCACTGTGTTACTCTTCCTTACATTTTTAATTAACTCTGTGGCAGGGAAAGAGGACAAATAACCTTAAATGTTAACAGATAATCTTTGTTGAAATAAAAAATTAATCAAGGAGCAGCTCTAGTGCACTGCTGTGATTGAGGTGAAACTGCAGAGTCCAGCGAATGACTTTGCTAGTTGGCTGAGGCATGAGTCCCAAGAGAGCACTCTTGGGTTAATATATATATTTTTTTTACCCAAATGATTCCTGATCTTTGAGCTTGCAGTATCTGGCAGAATATTTGTAACTACTAGGAAGAAAAATACTGACACATTCATCCTCGGAAGGTAGGCTTCCTCCTCCTGTGCTGAGACACTTAATGTATTTATGGCAAACAAAATGACAAACCAGCCAAATCTTTTTTTATCACCTGGCCCCTGTCTGTCTGCTGCCTGTTCCCTTCCTTTGCTCAATTTTAGTTTGTTCCTTCAGCTGTCCTTCCTTTGAAGTCGGGCACGCCATTTCTCACACGTTGAATCTGTTTGCTCTGTATTGGCCTGCTAGGTGCAAACCCTTTCTGTGTTACCAGATCTAGCCTTGCACCTGTAAATTCTGGGGAGAGAAATGAGAGCTCTGCTAGGCTAGGTCTGGATCAGCTATTGCCTTTCGGTGACAATGCTTTGCACTGGCACTTCTTATATCTTACGGCCTCAACACTTTTTATGCTTTCCACCTTCCACAGGTGAAGAAACTGGTGTAAAGACTAATTTGTGGAATGCCAGGATGTTTAAAGGTTAAATTATGAATTATGTTCTTTTGATAGAACATTGTGGCCATTGCTTGTGGATGACCTGTCATCCAGAGCTATGTTCTCTTTGAAGTATGTGAACTTTGGTTTGTGCACTTTGATTCCTTTCTTTTTAGGGTTCTTAAGAATCCTTTAAAATATTAAAAATGCCTATGGGTGGTTTTCATGAACTTTTTGTGACATGCGCACAAAAAAGCCATTTTAGTAATTCTTGCCTGCCTTATTGTGAGTTCTGGAATTCTGTAGAGTGGGAACAGAACTTGGGCTTCCTGTAACCCCATCCTGAGTCTTCAGAGCATAAGCACGGAAGGGCCTAACCTCTTGACTACAGAGCAAGAGGCTAACTGGATTAGTAGAGATGATAAATTAACTTGGTGACAGTGTGCTCCAAGCCCACCCAGGCAGGTTTACCAGCAGTCTTGCTGTAGATAAGGCTTTAAGACTTGGTTGCCTGACAATGCCAGGTCAGTGATCATGCTAGAAAATGTTCTTGAAACAGGACATCTGTAAAAACTGGTCAGCAGGACAGGAAAAAAAAATTATGCTGCTGTGATTGTTTGCTGTGCTGTTTTTTTTTTAAAGACTAGTTCAGCCCTAATGAAAAGCATGGGAGAGATGGCTTCTTCGTGTAATCAGTTCCACCCTTTGTGCTGGGAAGCAGTTACAGAATCATCTGTTTCACCAGGCTGAAAATCACAAGCTGTATCAGGATACAAGTTTTACCAATTGCTTTAATCCTAACTTGTGCCTCAGCTCACACCCCTTGCCTACCTTTTCACCCTTCAGTTCAGCTGTGTTATGGCTGAAAGAAACAGGTACACCTTGGTTCATTTTTATCCCGCTATTTCTTGCTTCCCACTCTGGAGACTTCTTTAAACAGCACTGTTGGCTGTGTGATGTTTTATTGTATGAGTCACTGCAGCTGTCATCCAGCCAAGATGTACACATATGAACTTTTTATTCTAGCCTAATTTATCAATTTCTCTTCTCTTCTACCTGATTTTTCTTTGCTTCTACTAGTTTTCTTTTCCCTTCTGTTATTTAGCTTTTCTTGGCTCTGGGGTACCAAATAATTACCCAGTATTTCACACTTTGTTTTTGAACTCTTAGTGTTTGGCAAGTCAAAATCAGTAGACTAAAGGCAAGATGCTCAGGCCAAGGAAACTTGTAGACAGATTTCTGTTCTATGACATTTTCCACTTGGTGCCAGAGTTGGCCACTTTCCAGTGATTTTTTTTTTTTCCAACTGCAGAATCAGTTACCAAATCTGTGGTACTTTCCTTTGGCATTCATTTCCATCTCTATCCTTTGTTTTACAGGATAGGGAAACCACTATGCAACATGGGTCTTTAATCTTGTCTCAACTGAACATCTGTTCTTCCTCGCCTTTGCCAGAGAAAGCTTTGGAGATCTAGGCTGGATGGGGGGATCTAATGATGTAGCATGAGAGCAGTCAGTAAGTCAAAAGACTGGCTTCCCTCTGGTGTCACAGGGGAGAGAAAGCTAAAAATGACCTGTGTGGATAGAGGCTCTGGGCTACCTTGGTAGTCTGGGAGAAGCTGCTCACTTTATTGTAATGAGACCTTGGGGTACAAAGGCAACTGTCTGATCTGTCACTTCACAAAGCTGGAGGACACCAAATGGGTCAGTGTCCCTGCAGCTTTTACCTGGGAACTTGTGTGAGGCAGTCTGCTCCTCTGGACTGGAAATGTTTCAGCCTCTGCCCTCCTGGGAGATCACTTGGTTCTTGTGGGTTTTGCCTGATTTTGAGCTGTCTGTGCAGTGCTACAGGGGCATCTCAGATGTAGAAATATTCCATCTGCATTAAGTGCTGCCCCTGAGCTAACAAGCCCTTAGCTCAGGGGTGTCTTTGCTCCCTTTCCAGGCTGTTGCAATCTTAGGGCTGGACAAAGCAGTTCAGGCCAGCTGTATGTTACTGCTTGTGTAGGTAAGCCTTTTATCCCTTAATGTGTCTTTTAGGAAAGGTCTGTCTTTTAAGAGTAGTTAGAATTTGAAGACATGGGTCTCCAGCATCTGCAGGAGCTCCTTGGCTTGAATGCTGTACAAACAATAGCACGGTTTTTGTGTGGATTTTCTGCCTATATGAGTGATGGGAGAGACAGACCTGAGGAACGGGAAATTTAACTGGAGCAGGAAATAAAAATGAATTTTTTTTCATCTCAGTAGTGGTTTATATGCCAAACTGTTGTCTTTTCCAGTGGAGTATGCTCGGTGCCAGAGCACAGATGATATGGATTGCAGCTGGGGGACGTAAAGCCAGGCTCCCCACAGCTCAATACTAGCTGCTGTAGCTCTGCTGAAATCAATGGAGCTGTTCCACTGTGCCAGCTAGGAACTTCTGCCCGGAGTGATTTGCTTTTTAATGTGGTCCTGCAGGGCTGTCTCTGTCACTGCAAGTCTGTGCTCTCATGTGGCCACATCTTGTCGCTCATCGTCTCCTTTGACTGGTAATTGCAGAAATTGAGACTGAACAGGACAGGCCAGGTGGTGTTACTGACAGTATGGCACTGGTTATGAAGAACAAAATGCACGTAAGGACCTTCCAGAGAAGGAATAAGTGCTTTTGTTTTGGTTTCTGCAGGCATTGCCTTTGAAGGCAAAAATCTTGTCTCAGCTGTTCCCAAGCTGGCTATCTCCTTGGACTTGTTGAAATGTCAATTAATGCCAAACAAAGCTGCTTAAGCTTAGATGTGAAAAGGGAGATGGCTTGATCTCTGTTTAAGCACTGTTGAGTGCTCTGTTTAAACACTGTGGGGTAGGAGGGTTTAGAGTGGCTGTGGATCTCTATATACACTATGTAGGCAACAAAATAAACCTTTTGGATGTTTAAAACATGGCTGTGGAGACCTTTGTGCTGAAGCTGATGTCCTTAAGTACTGTGGTTCCAATTCCAGGCCGTTGAAAACCACTTTTAACCCAAACGGGACACAGTGACTGCTCTGTTTATTTCTAAATGCAGCTGAGTTTTTACAGACTTGTTGCTATGAGATCTGGCAGTGGCCGCTTTAATCTGGTGGCTTTTAGGAGCCAACTGAGTTCTGCAAGCAGGGATTTTAAGCTTGTTTTCTACCTTCCTTTCCCCCCCATTGATGAGCCTTTTACCAAGTGTAGGAATCTAGGGAGTTGAACACAGCTCTGATGTCAGCTTGTTCTTCTGGGGTGTTCATTGATGGGTTTTTTCTTCTGTTACTCAGTGAAGGCTTAAATGAAATAATGCTGGGCTATAATTTAAATGTCAGGTGTAATTATTGCTGAAATGCTCTGCTTGCTAGTGCCCTTCACTTTCTGGAGACATCTTTTCTTCCAGAAGGGTGAACAGACATGGAAACGATTACTTGGGGCCGAAACCTGTAAGCCCTGTCCACAAGAGAGCATTTTCTCTCACCCTCTTTGTGATGTGATGGAACTTGTTATAAGAGTATGTAATTTATGAATAAAGAGACAGTTAGGAGTGTAGGAGTTTGAGAACAGACAGAGGATTTTAATCTGTTTTAAAAATGGGAATTGGGCATCCTCATCTGCTATGTGTGTTGGGAAGCATTGAGAATGGCAAAGCACATCTCATCGTTAACCTCTGTGGTCAACAGACAAAGTACAAGGCTCTTGGACTTGTTTCTGCAAGAACTTTGGCAAGCTGGCAGAGGTGTCTAAAGGTCACTTGAATGACCCCTTCCATGAGCCAGCAGTGAGCAAAGTTTCTGAAGGGGTCTGTTCCTTTAGGTATCACTTTCATGGGTTTACATATTGCTTTTATTTTTCCATTGGCTTCTGGCTTCCTCCAGACTCAAGAGGGAAAAGAAAACTAATCACAGCAACATAGCAAATCCATGTTAATAGTTTTACTATGAGCATGCTCAAAGATATGTGCTGCATATGTGTTTAAATATGAAAATAAATAGAGTAGAGTTTTGTTGATGGCAAGTAAGCTGCTCTGAGTAACAGCTTGGCATATTTGAATCCAATGTGCTGCTTCCAAAATGTCATAAAATGTATGTGTTGCATTTGACTGTCTGTGTGCCATCTGTGTGTTTTCTAGTAAAGCTCTTGAATGACTTTCTAATCATTACTGTATGTTGTTCCTTTCTTTAGCACCCTTGGATCGTAAGCAGAATTCCTCAAATAATTTTTCTTAGGGGTTTAATTCAGCTGATTATTCTGCCTTACTAGAACACTTATCTGAGGAGGAAATGAAATCAGGAGCTCTTACACCTACTGGAGTGTTTTGGATAAAGGCAGAAGCTCTGGTGGTCCATGCTTCTCAGCTTATTTCCACATACATGACTCTTCTGAACAGCACAACTGAAGTGCATGCCCTTATAAGAGCAAGCTGTCTTTGAAATGCTTTCAAACTAGTATACTAGCCAGTAGAGTTCCCATCAGTCCTCCTTCCTTTTGTGATTCCATAGAGCAACTGTCAGCGGGCTGCAGATAAGCGTCGAATCAACAGATTGAGTTGGGTCAAAGTAGGACTTCTTCCAAAACCAACATCTATTTGTGTGGCAGATATCTCATTCATGATGCTGGGTGGAAATGGTTATTTCAAATATTGGTTAACCTGTTGTTTATTTTCATGGGTGAGGATATGCAGTTGGTCTAGGTGTAAAATGTCAGTTTAATATTTGGGTGCACCTCAGTGCCTTGCTGGAAAAACTGTTTGGTAAACAAATTAACAGATTGCATCTGTTTTCCTAGTGTTTCTGACTTCTGCTTGGTAGAAGAACTGCTTGATGCTGCTGCTTGTGCTGGAAGAATCCAGCTCAGANTGAGCTGTGATGGTGTAGGGGTTTCATGATATTTCCTGTGTTCAGGGTTGTGAATTATGGCTGGATGGGTCAATGTGAGTTTCCAAAACAGGGTTTGAATGCAAAGTTCTTTACAAGTCAATATGAAGTGAGGGAAAAGGAAATGGGAAATAGAATGGTAAAAAATGAGAAAAAGGCTGAGGCTATAACTCTNGAAGCACAATAGCCCAAGAACTGAGAATGTTTTTCAGCTTCAGTCTGTACAGCACTGCTATCTCTTATGCCTGTTTACACAATCCATGTAGCTGTATGATTGGCAGCCCAAGATAAGCAAGACTTGTTTGTGCTTTTTAGATGTGGAAGAGTGGTTATTAGAGGAGTACAGGTGTTTATTGAAGCTGTATGCAGCAGAGTTTTATTTGGAAGGTGTTTACTTGAAACTTATTTTCTTGACTTATGTTCCTTTTCCTTTCACCAACTCCCTATTAAAATTGTTGGTTTGAGTGGATGCAGAGGTTCTAGAAATTAATGACTTCAAATTGGAAACTTGAGTCTAGTTCTCACTGCAATAATACTAGCCTTTTGCCCAAAGCTCAGCTTTGATTCTCTTCATAGGCAAACAGTGAAAACCAATTCTGAGCTCTGAGGAGACCCAAATCACATAATGCTTGAGCTTTGGCTCTGTTCCAGTGAACTGAAATTTGCCTTTTGAGTGTGTGATGCCTTTTTTCCCCATAGGCTTGATTTAACATTCTGCGGTGGAGCAAGTGGAATTTTCCAGCTGTAAATAGACCTGTTTTAAGGGCTGGAGAGATAGTTTAGAAAACTGGATTTGCTGAAAGACAGGCAAGTAAGGCTGTCCCTGAGCCTTGCAGAGACAGGAATTTTATAAGGAAAGCGTGCTGTGAGTTAGGTTTGGGAAGTGACGGGGGGAATGTGAAATCAAACAGGGCAGGAAGAAGTTTGAGAGTTGGTTTAAGGTTGCAAAAACATGAAATAGCAGGGTTTGGAAAGCTGGGGGTAGGGCAGGATGCTGTGTGTGCCTTTGAATTCTGGTCTTATTAGAGGAAAGTCTTACCTTGCGTNCTCTAACTCTGTACTTTTTGTAGCTCTACACAATGTTTAGTCTCAAATCAGTGACAAAGCAAGCAAAAGATGGAAAACCTGACTTTTTTTTGATAGAAGAATTTTAGACTCCACAGTATCTGTTTGAATCTTGTCTATGCTTTACTTGTGCTTGTCAAAGCTCCAGTGCCCAATCAATGAACTGAGTATTTGCCGAGGTGATGTCCCTGTTGTGCAGTTAGGGAACACAGTGCAGAGTAACTGCTGCTCGGGTAGCTGCAAATAGTGGTCAGCTGGACTGAGGCTAGTGGACTAGTACGTGCTGATTGAGGATCAGCACTTAGTAGTCAGCAACTCACTTACTCTAGGCTTCGGATTTAAATATTTATTTCATCATGAGATGAGTGCATGTTTATCTCTGAGTACTATAGAAAGAGCCCAGGGCAGCTGCATCAGACTGAGATGTTTAGGGAAGCTGACTCAGCCCCAGTAACTAGAGCACAATCCAACAGTATGCATTGCTATGGTTTAGTCTTTTGTCTTGTAAAGAAAATGGGAATTTCCAGAAGGTTTCTTGCTGGTTCTTGTGTTAGATGATGCCTCCCCCAGAGTCTGCACTTCCAGCATCACCTCAAAGAATAAATACTGTATTTTTTCAAAAAAGGCTGATCTGGTGATATTTGTGGATAAGTAGGATGAAAATTTAGTGGAAATGTCCCCATATTTTCCTTTCAGAGTAGGCTTGCAGATTTGTAAAGTTGTGTGGTTTTTTTTTTTTCAGGGGGAGTGAATTTCTGTACCTCTCCCAACTTCTGTTAGCTTGGTTCATTTTTAGTTATGGCAGGTTGCACTGGACTGGTTCCTAGGTTCAGCACTGGTTATGGTGCGTTACAACAGACAGATGTTTGTATACCCCCAGCGCCTGTGGGCACTGGAATCACTGGTCAACACCCCATGTCAAGTATGCCAGGAGTTGTTATGCCATTAGGTCTCGATGTCAGTCACTTGAATGGCAGCTTGCCTGGTTTGCATGGCTCTTGTTCTACATATTTAGGTGATGATCATCTTGGTGTCTTCCCACACAAACCTCTTCCCTTCATCTTTCTGACAGGGCTTGTTTCCATGGAGCTATTTCATCCATACCTTAGGCAACCTTTTTTTCTGTTCCCCTATAGATATAATTTGAGGTTTCTATGGCAACACTGGAGGAGGGAAGGCCCATGATATCTTATGCAAATAAGAACTGATTCTTGGTAAGCCCCACGTATGATTGTATGCTCATAACACATGTGATGGCGGTGTTCATCCTCTATTAGTTATTCTAGCTTATGTCGAATATGGTGGGAAAAAAGCCTGAGGGACTGCCTGACTTATAGCTCAAACACTAAAAGTTACAGTTCAAAAAGAAAAAAGGAATTTGGAGCAGTGAGCTTAACTGTCATGCTGTGTGTAGCTGTAAAGACATGTGAGATAAAAAATGAATGGTGTAATGTAACTTCATTCAGCATCAGTGAATCTTCTAGAAGGGTAGTAATAAATCCTGTAAATCCCCAAACTTTTGATTTTAACTTTTAAAGAAGCTGTAAAATAATACATTAAAATGAAATTATTTAAAAATAAACTGATTGTACATCGAGAGAAAAAGTAGGTTTTTTCTTTAAATTTCCAATATTTGGTTGGGAGAGGAAGGAAATAAAATATTCGCTATGAATTACACAAAGGCCAACACCAACAGCATTGTGTGATTTCAGGAGAATCAGGAAGTGGAGTTCCCTTGTGGTGAAAGCAGAGCAGAGATCAGGAAATGACTCTAGTTGGAAAAGCAGAGCCTGATCTGAGGCTCTGCATACGGTGGGGTTGATACAAAACAGAAAAATATATTAGGCAATTTTGGGGGAAAACATGAAGGCAGGTCTTAAACTATCTGAAACAGAGTTTTGCCACATTCTCTCCTACAACACCCATGCTCCCCAGCCAGCTGTTTGAACTTCAATTTGATCTGACTGGAGGTGGGAAGACTATTGTATGTTTAACAATAACTACTGAGCTCGTATTTGTGTCACATAAGAGTTAAGAACAGGTATGTCCTTCATATGCCTTCATTCTGCTGCACTTCTTGAGATGTTTGACTGGGTCCAAGTTGATGAGAGGTCCTGTTGCTTGTAGTGATTGCTGGCACACCTCCTGTGTCTTTGAGCTTGAAAGACCTTCTGAAGGAATCCTAGAGAAGGAAAAAGTGGTGAAAACTCTCTTGAAAACTGTAGCCCTGAGTGTGGTTGTCAGTTCAGTGACTCAGAATTGTCTTTGAGTGCTGTGAAGGGAGAGGAAGATGGGAAGGCTCTGCTAGTGACTCATAGATAGAGGGTGGACTGGGGCAAGTTTGGTGAGTTGGGCTGAAGTGCTGTGAGTGTCTGGAGGCGGCTTATCAACTATTGCATTAAAGAAATGCCTGTAGAAAAATGATATGAACCTTGGAAAATGTGGGCCTTGAGTTTTCTGTTAGAAAACTGTAGCTCTTTGTATTCCTGTCACTTGCCTTTTCTGGAACTGAAAGTGACGAATACAGAGTATGACCTGGTAAGGGATCAGTCTAACATTCATTGCTACTTGGATTTCTGACAGCTGTTGTGTGATATTGTCAGTTTCAGTTGACTTTGTGCTCCCATGTGTTGTGTGTATTTCTGTAAGCAGCACCTGAGAGTGAAGAAAGCTGCATGAAAGCCAAATTCCTGCTGCAGCCTGATAATTCTAGGCAGGGTGTGGGGCAGGAGAAACCCCTTCAGGCATTCCCTGGTTTTTACACACCAGTCAGACTGCTGAACCCTTCTAGAGGGTGGAAAAAGGACGTGTGGAATTACGAGCCACTTCTGAAAACACGTAGGTTTAAAGTTCTCTATGTAAGACCATCTCCTTTCACATCTCTTGCTGCCTTCTGTCCTAAAAAGAGATGCTGCAGAAAAGTTTGTCCTTCACATGCTGCTGCCTCTAAGCCATCTGATCAGTGTATGCCCGCAGGCCTGAGACCCACCTGCCTGCTGCTGGGTTTCCTTCTGGTCCTTGTGGCAGCTGCTGTAGCAGCAGTTGCTGCTTGCAGTTGCTTTCTGGGCTTGCTGAAAAGCCAGAGCAAGCTGCTGATTTATTGCGATTTCAGACAGATTAGGGCCAGTGTTCTGAATGTGAACTTTGTCTTGTCGTCTGCTGCTGCTGGCTTTGAAACCCCTCTTAGGAGAGCAGTGGGAAGGGAGAGGAAGAGAGTCACAAAAGATCCTGCCCCATCCTCTCGGACTTTATTGGGCAGGATTTCCTATGAGCCGGCAATCCTCCCTACTCCCCCCTCCCTCTTTGTCCACACACAAACCCAAGCAGAGTGCCTTCCCTCTGCCCCACCGCAGCTCCCAAAGGTGACGGGATGGATCCAGTGCTGTGTGTTAGAGGCTTCCCCGATGAAGACAGCCCCAGAAGACTGCCTCTGCTCTCTGCTGTTTGCTTACCCCTGTAAGTGCTGCACTGCCACATGTGTTCCATACTGGCTCTTTGAAATGGATCCTCTACTGAGCTTTTAACTACTTCAATTTAGTTCAAAAAAGTATCAGCTACCAGAGTAGAGGATGCACAGCAGTGAGTATTAAATAGTCTCGTAGCTTATGTTTTTTTCATATGAGGCTGCACAGAACAATAGCAGCTTCCTTGATGTATTTGTGAAGGAAACGGCAATAAACGTGGAGGTTTGCTACTGGAATTGGAGTCTCCAAGTGCTATATAAAAAAGCATTATGATATACAGGTCAGTCTTATAAAACAGTGATTCTTGACCAATGTTATACAGGTGAAATGACTTAAATACTGCTGTGATTACTATAAATATTGGTCTGTAGTAGATGTGTATTTGTATGAACATTAGATGCTTTGTTATCCTCAAAAAATAAGTGGTGAGTACTTGAGACAGATGGAATTGGTCAAAAAGGTGTGAAGTGATCTCAATGTGAGTTCATACAAGCCTTTGGCTGTGACTTAAATTGATATTCCCTTCTTATAGCTCCTCAGTGGCCTATTTGAATGAAAAAGTGCATCTTGGTGCTGCTTTCAGGCCTCTTCAGAAAACTGAGGTCAGCTGTGGTAGTGGGAAAGAGGCTGAGATAATTGTCTCTGCTTGTGTTAACCTGTTAACAGCTGGGATGCTGCCTCTGCACATTTTGTCCTAGGCTGTGAGGGAACACTGCAACATTATGCTCTAATTTTACATCTCCCTTTGTTTCCCCTTTCTCTTGCTTCCCTTCCTAAAAGAGTGGGTTTTCTGAGAAGTCCTCTGAGACGAGCCATTTATGGTTTTCCCTTGATTTGTTTATTTTTTGGCATAGGTTCACTTGAGAAAATGGGCTGTTGTAAGCACCTGCTGAGCAAGTGTGTTCCTACCATGGTCACTCGAGTAAATATCTAATTCCTGCAGTTGTATTTGGGATTTGTGGGGAACACCAGCCAGCAGTGACAAAGATGTGGATTCCCTGTTCCTGGGGCAGTGCTGACCTGCATGTTCACAGGTTTGGTGCAACTTCTCTGGAGAAGGACTGGCTTTCCTAGAGCTGAGAATCTCAATTGCTCATGCATGTGAGTTTGCTTAAGTGGTTTGAGGCTGACAGATGATTATTTTTATCTGTGGCAGAAACCTTCTGGGTGTCTTTGGCAGATGCTGTCGAATCCTCACTTGTTGAGGGGGAGAGACTCAGCCTGTTAATCCATCTGTCTGGGCTTCTGCATCATTATTAAGTGCTCTGTATTTTGGAGTGGGTGGATCATTTTGATCTGAGCTGTTAGGAGAAGTGTTTTCATGTCTCAGGCATAGAGCTCTTTGTGCAGGTATTTGTGTACCTGATTTGTCTGTCCATCTAAGTTTGGGAAAATGGATTAACAGGCAGACTAAGTTGTAGGAGGAAGATCAACAGGTCTCCAGCCTCCATCCCAAAAAGACACATAGATTTGCTGTTTTCTTGGTACACGTTTTAAATACTATTGAAATAGAAAGCTTTACTCTGAGAACTCTTCAGGAATTGTATTGGGCAGTTGGCAGTCATCCTACTACTATTGGTACCTTTGTAAAGCCCGTTGGTTATTCTAGATCCAAATCAACCACTTAATAAGCTCTGTGCCTTGGATTTAATTACTAGATGCTGTTCACATCAGGGATGCTGATTCATCCAAAGTGGGTAATTGCTGGATTCCAGTGCATTAAAAACAGACGTTTATCTCATGCCTCACTGAGCTGCTGCTTACTGGGGCTTTTTCTTTTCTGTTTAATCTGATCTTTTCAATTACACCTTTATAAAGGTGTCATTGTGCAGTTTAGCCCTAGGCAAACTGATGAGAGGCCCAGAAATATAATTTTTAAAAAATCATCTATTAAGTGTCGTTCTTTGCTCATATCTAATACTGGTTGTCTGAGAAGAAGTGGGAGTGAAATTGCGTGCGGGCAGGAATGAATGGCAGATGTATTTATAACTAATGAAAAAGATTCTGTGAGGAACTAAGTATTCATTCCTGCAGAGGTTATTGACTCAGATGCTCAGTCGTGGTTGAATAATTTTGTAACTAAGAGTCAAACTTTGGAAACTAAATTCACAGTTCAAAGACTTTGCCTGCCTGCTTTCCAATTATGTTCCAAATGTAGTGACATCGTTTGCTAGAATTGGCTTCTCACCCTGCCCTCACTACAGCTGGAATTCGACCCTCAGAATGAGATGCTGTTCCACTTGTAAATTATTAGTTCAGTCTTGAAAGTGTACTGCATAGCCTTCTCTACAAAGAATAAAAAAAAAACCCCAAAACCAAAAACCAAACTCAAAAAGCAGGACAAACAGTCCAAATTAGAAATGTCTCAGAATGACACCATCCCCACACATGCATCCATACACCTTTCCTCTGTCCCCATCCCTCCTATTTTATACACATTTCTAAAATTAGCAGTGGTTAATATTTTAACATCCAGGAACAGTCTGCTCTGAGAAAAAGCCCTTGATTTCTAATTCAGTAGACTGGGTGAAATGGGAGATGGAGACGGTTCTGAAAGATCTGATTGAGTTAACGTGATTAGCCGAAGGTAATTTAGTCTGTAGCAGATACTGAAGTTGAAGAGCAGATGGGCAATGTGTCTGGCTTGTGTTAGGACTCTGCTGTGCCCCAGGGCTTTCTGCTATTGTCCTTTTTCTTGGGGTTAGAGAGATGTTTTTGTGGATGGCTTTTGAATTTATAGGCTCTTCACAAGAGAATAACGCTGTTAGGTGTGAAAGTGTCAACATCTAGAGACAGCTGATGACCTCAAACCCTTGCAATGTTGTGTTAAAAGGAATTTGTGTGTACCTGTGTAACAGTGTGTTGCAGGTAAGGAACTATTTTAAAATCAAGCTCATGCAGACTGTACAGGACACAGTAGGCTGCAGGTTCTCAGCCGCTAGAGAGCAGCAGGGTCCTGCTGGTGAAGGGTCCCCAGCACCTGCTTTGCTTCTGCTGTACTTGGTCTTCAGAGAATCTGTGGGGCTGGGTACTTCAGCAAGCAGGAATAGGAACCTGGACCAAGTGTCAAATACATCTTGTCGTAGGGTTCATGATGCATCTAAGAAACCTCAGGCTGAAGAAGTGATCTGTCAGGGATGCTCTGCTTAAATCACATCTCAGATGGTCAGGCAAACAGACCTGTAATGTGAATTTAAGATGCTATCTTGTCTAAAATTTAATTATGTGACAAATAAAAGCCCTATTTAGTTGGATGAAGGAGAAAGCACAGAGCCCCTGTACCAAGTAGCTTGTATATTTTGGTGCTGTTACATGTAGCTCATTTAGACAGTTTTTTAGCTTATCTGTTTTTCTTCAGTTCAGATAGACAGCATTGCATGCAGCAGTATCACACTGCAGTCATCTTGACCTTTGGTTTAAGAAGGACTTTGGACATGTATTTGTGTCCTTGCATTTTGGAACTTGCTCATGACTGGAGATTACAGTAAGCATGTGGCAGTGCTTATGAAATTTGGTAGGAGCTGTAAACAAAAACCAGAGACAAACAGCAGAGGGTAGATTATTAAAATAATCATTGTTTAATTTGAGAAAATTTCCTTTCACAACTTCTTGATTACAGTTCAGATGTCGTAGGAGAGAAGTTGGTATCAGATAATATAGCTGGAGATGTTGGCTGAGGATTAAAGCTCAGCAAGTAGTAGTGGCACCCCCCTGCCCAAATTTCATAAAGAAACATGAAAAAGGACAGTAAGATTTGTCATACTTATGAGTTATTCATTTTCAGCAAAACATATTTTTTAGTTCACAAACAGTTGGATCCCAGTGCATACTTTAGCTCTATCAGGAGGGAGAAATAATGACAAACTACTTATTTTTCTGTTCACCACCTTGAGATGGGTGCTGGTTTTGTACTGTAGTTGCTCTTGTTGGTGGCAGGACATGGAATTTTCAGCTCTTGGAGCTCAGATGAACTCAAGTCTCCAGAACTGTACTCTGACTGTCTTTTGAACATGTGACCTGTGTTCTTTCTTAAATTCAACGTACCCTGTTCTAACAGATCAAGCAGCTATCTTAATCTCAATTTTATCTGAAAGGAAATTGAGACAAATGTTAAACGGCTTTTTTCTGAAGGGCAAAAGAGAAAGTAGGACTGTATCCCAGGAACTGATATCCTGTCTGGGTAAGAATCTACCTCATGCCTCATCTCCCTGGCTTTATGGACAAATAAAACCTTTTCAAGATAGTTCTGCTTACAGAAGACTGTTACACTGGTTGCAGTCTTGTGAGAATTGCTGAGAGATTATTTCCAGGGTAGAAAAGGTGATGTGTGGTTCAACCCTCCCTCTGTGATCACAGATAAAACCCTGTAGTGCTACTCAAATCTGGCATGCTTGCTGAGTGAAGATCTTGGTACAGAAAAATAGGGATTGATTGTTTCACGTGACTTGGACACCCAAACAGCTGAAGAAGTGACGCTTGTTTGCTGATGTTGCTGGTTTTATATTTGAAGGCAAAGGAAAGAAAACTGAATTTAGAGTCAGTACTGGTGTTTGCAGTGCTGGGGATAGATGGAACAGATAGAGCACGGTCTGGGCGTTGTTAGTGTGAGCTACCCCCTGAAGCACTTGACTCTGACCTTGATTGAGTGCCTCTGCAGAGTGTGACCTTGCTTCCCCCAGGAGTCTCACAAGAGCATAATAATGACAATTTGGAGGGGAAATAGGGGAGGCAGACTTCTGGCAAACGTGACATAACCTGACAGTTGTAAGCTATTTCATTAAAAGATGACCATTAGACTGATTCTCAGCAACTGTTTGGAACCAGGTCAGGGAGGAACTCTGCCACTTGAAATTGTGTGTGTGATTTAGCTTATTTACATCCTCTATGAGCAGTGTAATGTACTCTGCAGGTGGCTCTTGGGGAGCCTTAGCAAATGAAAACCTCGTAGCAGATGGCTACAGGGAAGATGTCACTAGGAGGGTGCTGTCTGTCATGTTTGGGCAGTAGCTGTAGTGACTGTTCCTAGGTTGTACAGGATCTGCTGCATTCTTTTGCCCTGCAGGAGCATTTGGCAGTTGTTTCACACCTGCATGTGCATACTGGGCTGAAACTTCTGCCTGAGGGGGCATATTCAATGCATTCTGCTTATACATGATAAATGTGGCATCTACTTTGATGTCACATGTGACAGTGCTTTGTGATGTCAATGTACAGAACTCTTCCAGGTTTATTTACTGTAATCTCTACCTATTGATTCTGCAGATGTGGTTCGTGTGCTGTTGTGTATGTGCTGTTATGCAAACAAGAAACATGAGTGTAAAGCTTTATAGTCTGCATATTGCATGCACCAAACAATGTTTATGGCATGTAATACATGGAGAGATTTGTCTATCATATATGTGTATGTTGATGATGACTTAGGGGGGAAGAAATGCACTTGGCTGGCTTCATGTCCATAACAGCAATTGCAGGATTTGAAGTGTGAATGGTAAGGCCAGCTGGAGGAGGCATTTTTCAGTTGTCTGAAGTGTTTTCCAAATAGCTTTCTTTCAGAGATCCTGAAGAAAAATGACAGTTGTCCTCAGGCATTTGTCTAATTGAAGGAATGGGCTCTCTCAGCCTTGCTGCTGCAGTTGTGGATAATTGAGGTGATGGGCAGGAATAGTACTTAGAAAGCAATTTCTATATGCTCATTAGAAAATGAGTTTAGCAATCATGGGAAAGAACCTTTTCTGTCCTCCTGTCATCTTAGGGGCTCTTGGGAGTTCAGAGCTAGTTTTGGTGGCTTCCGTTTGGTCTTGTGCACAATAGGACTTGAGAAAATAATTTTCTGGCAGGAGGCAATCCTTTCCTTGGTATTTTTGTAGGATAAAGAAATGCTCTGCTTCTTGCTATATTCCATGAAGAAGAAAGGAAGGAGGAGTTTGTTCACCCTGCTTTCATGTGAGAGTTGTTGCTTGTGTTTGGGAGTACTGGCTGGGTTGCTCACAAATGCTACAAGGTCTAATTCCTGCTATGCTGAACATGTGTTAGGGTGTGATTTGGAATCCAGCTCTCTGGTGCATCTTGCCTGTGGTTTAGCAGAGGGAAGCAAGGATTTATTTTAATTTGATTTTTTGTGGCTCTTGGGGCAAATAAAATGTCTCTTCAAATTTTTAATGAGAACTGAGAGTTTCACACCTGTGAAGGGAATGGGTTTTGTCTTCCCAAATAGCTGAGTGATTTTTTTCAGTGTGTTTGAGGTCCCTGAGGCAGTGTGCATGTTTTTATGCGCAGGTCTGGGTTAAATACAGCAAACTTGGCCTGAGCTAGTGAAGCAGGTGTTGTAGCTGGATAGGGAAGAATGTACTGTTCAGAGACCTTTTGTACCCAGGGGCTTGTTCTGCTGTGGTTAATGGTGTGTGCTGTGAGCGGTGGCCCATTAGGCAAGTGCTGTAGGGGTAGAGGAATTCCAAGGGATTTGGACATTTCTCCATAGGCCAGTGCAGTTCATGTAATTTATCCACAAGCTGATTTCTCACTGACTGGAGACTTGATTTAAAGCACTTCTGTTATTTTTGGTCCAACTGCAATGAGAACTGTTGTGTTCTTTGATCAGGTGGCATGGAAAGGACATCCTGAACCCTTGGGGGTAAAAATGTGTTTATGTTCTTTGGGAGATGAAGGAAGAGGTGCTGAGACAATGTTTAACCCTATAAATCAGAATTTGTGGTCATTAAATAATGTGCAATACTGCTTTTTGGACTGGGCTGCTTGTGGGAGAGATGGTGGCAAGTCCTGAATAAATGTTGCCCTGAGCGGGGAAGAATTACGGGCTAGAGGAGTGCTTCCATCTTGCTTTGTAATACAGTGAGGCATCAGCCTGCTGCTGGAATTTCTCACCCTGCAGCCTGTGAAATTTGTGTCATCTGTCTTGTAACATACTCCTTGGGTTGCAGAGAACAACACATGCAGGTATCCGGTATCACATCCAAAATAAAATTGACTGTGTATGTTCAAATTATAGCAGCTACTGGTTGGTAGTGTGTGATTTAAAGGGACAGATCTGTAGGACACAAGGAATGCTTAGCTAATACATCATCCTTGCATGTATCCCCAAGTTGTCACATGTCAAATGGCAATAGGCTGCTTCTCATTCAATCTGCAAAGACCAAGGGGATGGCCCAAGTCCTAGCACATGGAAGCGTTCCAGTTCCAAAGACTACTGCTCTTGCAGAAAACTGCTGGAATGCAAAATTAAATACAGAGAAATAGGTTAGTTTTTAATTTAAGCTCATAGAATTACTCTATTTTCACAGAAAAAAGAAACACTCAAGTTTTAGAATTGGAAAATCAGAGGTTTGACCCGGCAGGGGTTGCTCTGTGGTAGGCATGGCAGGTCTCTCATGCAGGTGCTGCCGCTTTCAGCTGCTTGCACAGAAAGGAAAAGAAGTTAAATACGGTGTTGAACTGTAGGAAAAGGGGAGTTTAGATGGGAAGATATGGCTTGAGTTTTTCCAAGTCCGTAAGTGCAGTAATCTCCCTGCCTAGCCTGACAGAGCTGCTGTAGCCAGTTGTGGTACATCTGAGTGACTTCTGAGTAAGTTGTGTGTATTTCCTCTATTTAAAAATACCTGGTTTTAATTAAGACATTTTCTCACAGTGTACTCGTGGGGCCATCTCCTACTGTATTCATCGACCAGGGATGACGTCTTGCTGTCCCTTAAGCACATGGGAAAGCTATTACGGAAAGGACTGCCAAAGAATCTGAGCTGGCATTAGTTCATGTTCTTCATTCAGGGAAGGGCTTTTTTTTTTTTAGTTTTTCAGAGGATTTTTCTTTCTTTTTTGCTTAATTCATAAGTCCTCTTCTGAGGATACTGGAAAGCCTGGAATGTTTGAGTAGGAGAAAGGCAGAGATTGTTGATCAACCTGAAGCATTGAAAATGATTTGCTGCTCTAATGAATCAGTCATTAGACCATTAAACTGCAGGAGCAGTCATTAAACAAGGATCTAGCAACCCCCAGGCTCTCACGGAAGCAGTCAAATCGTGCTGTTGTGATTTGCACAGAAAGTGTTTGATTGTGGTTTGTATTTTTCACTTGGTGGGTCAGGTTTGAGCTGTCTCTCGTTGCATAGCTTCTCTTTCCTAAGAGCATGGGACAGGTGGCCAGCATCCCCTCTCCAAAATAAAAATGCACTGAGAATGTTGGCGTGCCAGAAAGTGTTGCTTACTGGTCAGGGAGGTATTTGGAATTAAAAGGATAGTCCCCATGCATGTGTACCCTGTCTTAAATGGACCAAACCTCATGGCACAGCCTGTGAGAATTATTTTCAGTTTTGTATGTGTGAAGGGGGTGGGGAAGGATCCCCTGCCTTGAAGTGCATTCCAGTAGTGTTCAACAAGGCTGAGTGATTCAGTGATTACTGGGTTGCAAGTCTTCAAATATGGAATGTAAGTCTTTGGTCTGATCTGTAGATTTTGATTTCTTGGACTTGGGGGGGAAAAAAAACTTGTTGATTTTCTTGCTTTTAGTTAAGCGGGTGTCTGTAGAAGGCATTCCAATTGTGCACACCTGGTGCATAGGTACTAAGGTGACAGGAGCTCCAGAAACTGATTTCAAGACTTGCTCAAGCTATTCATTTACAGGATGAGCAGAGCAAAAAGGACAGTATAACAAAGAATATAGCAATTGAGGGCTTTAAAAGAAAACATATTAGTCAAACATTGTTTCCTGCTGCTCTCAATCTTTTTTTTTTTGCCATGTCTAGTTCTATGCCCTAGGTGGCAGTTGTTAATGTTCACAGCTCTAGCGAAGTTTATTTTCAGACAAAACTGAGGCAGTCCCTGCTATTTTGATTTGGGTTGACAAATATTTTCTAACCTGAAACTAATATTTTCAAAGGTTCAGGCTGTTGAACAATGAAACTAAAGCTGTGTCAGGCTGATTTAGAGATTATTTTTTTTCTGACAGTGACTTAAAGTTCCCGCAGCTGAATTCTAGTGACTCCCTTAGAGAATTTAAGTTCTGTGTCACTTTTTAACTTGAAAATACAGCTTTGTTCAGGAGCATTCAGTGAAACTTGGGATCTTTATGGAGAATCTGTCACACTGTTTTCCCTGATTTGGTTTCATGACCAGAATTTTGCAAGGCTTGTCCTGAGGCTGCTATTACTCTCACTGCCTGACCCTTGCTAGAGCTTCCTTAGCTTATTAAATGCCTGGGCATCTTCCATGTCGTGTCTTTCTCCTGGTCTAAAATCTGTTCGGTATGTCTAATTGTCTTTGTGTTGTCTTTGTTGGTTCCTGGCCCTGAGACTATCTGTTATCCACTGTCATTTTGGAAGCAGTGTTGCCCTCCAATAACTCTTTAATCAGCTTTCACTGGTGAACCTGAACTAAAAAAACTGCCCAGCCTCACGGTTCTGGGGACAACTGCTGCTATTGCCTTTGCAGCTATCCCTCCCCTTCTCTACCTGCTCTGGGAGCAGCCCATGGGGACAAAAAACACTCCTAGAAGTGAAAGAAAGGTGAAAGCCCGAGTTTGCTCACACTGCCTCTATGGGGTGGCTGTATGAGCAGGAAGGTGGGACAAGGGGAAGCCTGCCCAGTGGGCTGCTGCAGAGGGCTATTATCCCTCCTGACCCTTTGTCAGCCACTTGATTTGTAGCAGCAGCCTATTCGGTAATATAAACCCTGTCTCTTGGGATTAAGAGTGCAGTTACACTTGCAGCAGCTGCCTGCGTATGTCTTACCCGCTACAGAAAAAGAACATGCTGCTCCTCCTACTCTTTCTCCTGATTTTATCTAGTATTGTTGCTTCCCTCCCTCTCTGTTTCTCTTTCTGACCTCCTCACAGCTCCACGCCGCTCCATTCCATACTTCGGCTCTGGAGAAGACCACGGCTGAGTTTCCTAGCACAGCCCCAGGAGATTTTCTTTTCTGAGCCAACATTAGGCAAAGAGGACGGAAGGCAAAGGCGAGGGGGGCGGGAAGCTGAAAGGGAGCCAAGCCGCTGCTGGCAACCCTTGTCTCTGTGCTAAACCTCCTGCTTTGAGAGAGACCAGGCAGGGGACGGACTTTGTTTTTTTTTTTAGAGAGGAGGAGAAGAGAAACTTGAAGCTGACTTCCCCTGTGGCATGTCTGTGTCCTGAACATCCCCTCCCCACCCTGCTGTTTGTTAAATGAAAGCATGTGAAGAACATGAGGTTTCCTGCTTGAGAAGGGAGGGCAGTCCTGGACGGGGTGAGGGAGGAGGAAGGGGAGTTGTGGTTTTGTGGTGTGATTTACACCGCAGAGATCAGAGCTAGTGTGCTTGGGGGTGGGAGCAGATAGAGAAAGGGCATCTGATGCCAGCTGCCAACATGACAGAGACCCTGCAGCTCCCAGCGCTGCAAGTCCCGGAGCAGCAGGTGGTGGAGGGTGGCTGTGCCTGGTCCAGTTCGTCCACCCCGACCCTGCGCAGGAAGCGCTTCAAGATGAGGAGGATGAAGAACGTACAAGAGCAGAGCCTGGAGGCCAGCAGGTATCAGGATTCTCCTTCCTCCAGCAAGGAATACCTGCAGCTCCCATCCATTGAAATCACTCCCTCCAGTGATGAGGACACTCCCTGGTCCAACTGCTCCACACCCAGTGCCTCCCCGCGACGCAAGCGCTTCCTCCTTCGGAAGTGGCTGCGTGTGAGAGAAAAGAAGGAGTACAGTGAGAGCAGGTATGTTTTCGGCTGCTTTCCGTTCCCTGCTTCTAAGAAGAGCCTGTCCGCAATAGGTAGGGTCTGTTGTTCCCCTAGAAATCCTGGCATGCTTCTGTCTGGGACTTTGTCCTCACCTCTTGGCTGGAATGGGTGATGTAGTTGGTTGGACTTGCTGATGCCAGACCAGATGGCCTGATCCTTACATGCAAACAGTAGGTGTGTTAGAAACAGCAGTGCTAGAATGGTCCTCTGCATACCTTCTACAGGTAGAAGCTCTCCAGGGGAGAGAGCTTTCTTCTGAATGAGATGGTGCTGGAAGAATGGGTGATAAGACTCAACTTCATTAATGTGTCCTGAAGAGACCTTGGAGGTAATGCACAGGGCATACACTGAGGTGTCAAAATCACCAACGTCAAGGCTGAGGCTCAACAGAGAGGATGGCTTTCAGATGAAGGATTTTATTTGGGTTTATTGATGGTGAATGTGTTTGAGACAGAGGCCAAGACACATCTCTCTTGGTGTGAATATATAAGAAAACTTAGTTCATCCGTGTGCACGGTGTCTCCGTGGGTATGCTGAGAGTTTTCTGCTTATTCATCATTAAAACACTTCTGCCATAACCCTGGTTATGTTTTTGAAGCAGTGACTGGAAAAAAGCTGAAGGGGTTGATGGATTAGGTGGCATTAGCATACCGATGCTGGTATGGCACCTCCTTTCTTCATGTGTAGCTGGCTTCAAATCTCTCCCTTTTGCAATGGGAAACATGATGTTTCCAAATGGAACTTTCCTCTTTCTAGTACAGAGGGGGGGGGGAAAAAAACCCAACCCTAGTTTGCTGGTCGCTTTCTGCTGAGCTTCTCAGCTTGCGGAATGCAAAGATCATGACTGGGCTTTCAAACCCAGCAGGTGTGGAAACAACACGGAGAATGCAGAATCTGTGGGGAGTTTAGTCATGGGAAGAATAACGAACCCGAAAGGGTTTTATGGCGTTAATCTGAAAGACTAGCAGCTAGCACCATGTGGTAAACCTTACCGTGCCCTGAGGCTGTTGCATGTGAAACCTGCTGTAAAATAGCAGGGTGGGAAGCTGGCTCTCTGTAAAGCAGGTGGATACTGCCTGTCTACCTTCCACTTCTTCAGACTTGGTCATTTCGAGCACTGACTCTTGTTGCTGTTTTATTATGATGTTGCTGTTAGTAACAGATGTTAGTAATGTCATTTACTGTATTGTTCATTTGTTAAGGACAACAGGGACTGCTGTAGGAGAGTAAAGGCTAGAAGCATTTCATGCAGCAGCTTTTCCACCAAGCCCTGTCTTGGGGTTGAGCTGCAGTGGTGATGGTTGAACTCTCCAGCTGATTAACTGGAACACTGTTGTAACAGGGATTCCCAGTGTGGTAGGTGTGTTGTACCTCTGCTAGGACTGCAGGTACTCTCAGTGGTAAGGTTCCCACATTTCACCCAGTAAAGGGGGCAGCTGTCAGCAAGCAGCTCCCACCAGAGAAATTAGTGCAGTTTGCTTCCAGCCACTTGTTCTTTCTAATTAAAGGTAAACTGTTGTCAAGCAATTTGAATTTTTTTAGGTCCAATAACCTTTATGTCCATTATGTGGCCAGATATTTGCCTGTTTTCCCAGGAAAGCTGGTAGTTGAGAGCAAACTGTAACCAGCTGTTTTATTCCGGTGATGCATGCGCTGCTCACATGCCCCTGAGCAAGAGCCATAGCTCTGTGACCATTAGCATACAATAAGCATCCAAGTGAATAAACAAATGCTTTTAGGATGCAAAAGGCTGGCTGTAGTGCTCCAGGTCTGATGAAGCCTGGCTGCTTTTTTTTCATCCAGGAACTCCAGCCTGCAAAATGTTCTATATTGCTGGTTAGTTTTTAACAGCCTGGATAATTAAGGTTTGTTTACCTGCTGGTTCTCTGAAAGCTGCTAGGTGGCTGACAGAGCAGGAGAGAGACTGTTTATTTCTTTTCATCAAACAGTGGAGGTGGCATGTAAGAGCCTTGCTTGCCTATGGCACAGTTTTGTTTAAGGTGAAGGAGCAGGAAGAAGCCATTCCTCTGGGGTAGGACTTTCCCTCTAACTGGTCCTTGTACACAAGTTTGATCCAAACCACAAGTTTGGTGCTCTGGGGGCTTATACAAATGATCAACAGGATGATTTTTCTATGGGATGCAGGTTGCTTACATACTCTCCTCATCTGTTATTTGGTACCCAGGTGATGATAGAAGCTATTCACCTGCATACAGCTTGACAAAGTGTGAACCCTGCACACAAGGGTGCAAATTCTTTTAAGGCATGGCAATGTTTCTTTCCTCACAGCCTAGCAGATGCAATCTGTTAACGTTTTGCTGCGCCTGTAATGAACATGCATTGTTGATGTGGGGATGTGAGAGTGTGTCTGCTTTAATTTATTATTTACTTCCTAAAGCCACTTTGACTTGCAAAAACTGTTCCCATGGTTGCTTCAAGCAATTGAAGAATATATGTATACCTGACTGTCGATGGTCTATTATTCTCCTTTTTGAAATGCTTAATACTGAACCCAAAGGCTTATGAATACAGGGGTTAATTAAGCAAAATGAATAAAAAAAGTATTCATCTGGGTTCAGAGCTGAAAATTTAGCTAATAGCTATGGATAACAATAGCCTTCTGAAGGCCACAGATTTTCATGAATAATTCTCCAAGCTCATTAGCTGGTTCTATCTTCCAGGATACATCCATTTCTTTCCTACCTTTTTGCTTGCCCCATTCATTTGTCACAGTTGAAAACCTTTCATCTGAATAAAAATCTGTCAAACACACCTGCAGATAGAAAATTATGGTTGACTTATCAGCCACATTGGGAGGTTGTAGAAGTTCCAGAAGGCTCCTAGTGTGCAAAAATAACCTGGGTGTCTGAACTTGGTGAAATCTGGACGAGTGTTTTCTCCTAGATGACCTGCCTAGCTTTGAAAGCATATTCATGCATACAATGGTAAGAGATCTTGTCTCTGCCTTATCATTCAGAGCCTAAAATCTCAGAATAAAGTGAAACTTGTACTATTCTTATCCACCTGCCTTTTTTTAACAAAATGTAATTTATTAGCTCATAACTTCCCAAGATGAACTGCAAGAGAGATCTTTAAATATTTAATCCACAAAAGCAAGTTTTGCACTTTTTTTTGTACCTTGCAGTCTGAGCTGGTTTCATTACTTGTAACCTTGTGTTCACTAGTGACAAGGGGCTAAGGTGCTGTGTTGCTGTGCTCCAATATCTGGAGTCCATTAAATTTTAAACCATGATTTGGAGAACTTTGCGAAATTTAAGGATGGGTGGGTGAGCGTGAAAAGGTCTAAGGTTCATCTTATATAGCTGCTCAAAAGGAAACTTTCACATGGGATCACCGGCATTGCAGGTGCTTTTGGGCTGGGGATATATTGGGAATTCTCCTTTGGGTAAGTTTTGTCATATCCGCTTGATCCAAAGCGAAATTACAAGGCTTTGTAGGAGGGTTTTTTGTGAAGAAACAAATAGTTATAGAAATAGCCCCTGCTGTGCTTTCTCATGTTACAAGGGTAATATTTCCCTTGAATTAGTAGGGAAAGTGTTTCCTTTTGCCCTCTTTCCAAACCAGTTCACTGGGCCATAATTAAGCTCAGAATTACAGGAAGGATGTTTCTTTGCTCTTTGGGGTGTATTGTTCTGACCCAGGTGTTGCTTTATAGCTTGAAGCCTCTTGAATATAGGATTCTGATTATCTTTTTTGCAGTGAGACACTTCAGAAAAGAGTGACTAAGTACGTGGGTGTGGGAGCAGAAAATTAAACCTGTCCCCTTGCTGGGAGGCTTTTGGAAAAGCATTTGCCTATCTTGCCTCTGATGGTAAAACTATACACTGTGGAATGGGGAAATGTGCAGAGTATGCTCTGTGGGGTGTTGTGGACGTGCTCACACAAGATGCACACCCAAGACTTCCATGCGATACACGTACTTTAAATCTGTAGCTGCAAGTAATAAATATTGCACAAGCTTTGTAGTTTTGTAGTTCTGTATATCCAGCTCCAAAGGCTAATTTTGGCATTACTTGCTTTGGAAAGCTTCACCCTGATCTCCTTTCTGTACTAAAAGTAAGGAATAACTTTGTGTCGATTCTGAACAGGCAGCAGAAATAGTGAACAGTGCCAGGTGTGTGCAGTGTCTCAAATGCTAGGTGGGTGCCCAAGACAGCTATTGGGTTTTTTTTTCAGAAAGGTCATTTTCAATAAGATGGAGTCCTTGAAGATCTCAGAGGACCAACTGGTCAAAATCAAGGTGGTTGATGAAAATATTAAATGAAAAAGACTTAGTGGCTTTTTTCTTTTCAGAGGAAACTACAAACCTCTTTGGCAAAAATTCTGTTCTCAAGGGGGAAGAGGAAATCCTTCCCCTTCTCTTTTTTTTTTTGATAAAGAAAAACAGACAAGTTAAAGGATTGTGATATGCTTAGCTTAAGACCTAGGAACAGTGTTCCAAGAAAACAAACTAATGGGAAGAATACTTTATGGCGAGGATGACAGGAATTTTAAGGGTTCAAATCCCGAAAAAATGAACATGGGGGCTGCTTAGTGCCATTTATTTGTACAGATTTGCTGAAGAAATGCTGTTCTGTGTCAGACTGTAGTTCTCATCTGTCACTGTGATACTTGCTGGTTCTAGTTCCTCCCCTGCCTGCTTGTCTGTATTTTCTTATTCCTTGGAAGTAGGAAGACAAGATTATAGATAACTTCTAAACCTCCTCAAGTATTTGCTCTGATATTCTGTGGTGGTAAAAGCAATCCCTTCTCTTGCGTGGGGCTTAATTTATTCACGTCTCAATACACTTGCTGCCATTTGAGGTATTTTTTCTGAAGTTGAGTTGTAAAGTGTAAGTAGGTGGAGCTAAGAATAGCTATGATTTCTTTATGCAAGCATAGCATTCATCTAGAGACGAAAAAATGCTGTTAATTTTTTGATATATTAATTTAAAGGGGGAAACAGTATTGCTGAAATGGAAATAAAAGTTAGAGAATGCTTCTTGCAAGTATTTTCTTCCAAGAAATAGGATTTTCCTTGTAGTGGTTAAAAAGGGCAAGGCCAGATTAAAAAAAAAAAACAAACAAAAAAACCAAAAAAAAAACCCAACCCCAAACCAACCAAGTAAGCGTCAAAAAAAAAATAAATCCAATTGCAGTGTTTTAGTACTGTTTCCCCCCAAAGAACAGATGTTACTGGCTGAGAATCATTGCTCTTTAGGATGAAAAGATGCAATTTGGTCCTTTTGGGGTTGTATTTGTATTTCTGTGCCTTTTGGCCATGTGATGTGCCGATGTGTGTACAGAGCAGCAGAAGCTGTGATGTTGGCAAGCATGTGTGTGTATCTGAACTAGTTGTATTCGAACAGTTTGTGTCCTACCACCAGTGAAGCCACAGCATTTGTAGCACGGCATGTGTGCCCAGTGTCCCAGCGGGGACGGTGCATTTGTGCTAAAGCTGTGTTGGAATAACTCCATAGCCAGCGGTACCGAGGTGGCCCTGGGCTAGCTTTCATCTGCTTCACCTGCTCTTTGTGCTGCAGTCTGTTCCCTGAAGGCAGAATCAGATCTATCCACTGCTCAGAAGGAAAACTCTTGCAAGGAAATGAAGCTATGGAAATGAGAAGCAGGAACCCTTATGAGTCCCTGGAGCTGCTAGAAGGGGGAGTAAGGCTAACTACACACAATAATGTGCAAGGGGGGGGAATATAGCCCCAAAATACCCATTTAAAGGGGGAGGGTGACATCTTGTGGGCTCAGCATGCAATGCTCCACCAGAAATTGTGTTGGCTACTTCATCCTCAGGAAGAAGTGGTTTGAACTGGTGTTTTGTCCTGCCTGGGAGTGGGGGGGGATATGAACATGCAGTAGTTTGGTGGAGGGATGCTGAGCTGTATGAAACCGTTCTGGGGTGGCATGGTGAAACACTGCGTAGAGGTAAGGTGCAACGTCCCTTCTGTATTTTGCAAAGTACTTGAAGTGTCTCTAAGTGAGGTTAAGAGGTTTAAACCAGTCATGCCTGTTGTAAATCAGATAGGAACTTACTGTCTTCTGCTTTTTCTTTGCACTCCCATGTATGAAGTAGGAACCTTGTGTTTTTCTGACTTTAAACCAAAGTGTTTCCCAGGGACTTGCGTGTCTCATTCCTTCTGTTTTCCTGTCTCCCACTGCAGCAGTCAGCAGAGCAGCCAGCAAAGCAGCCACGATGACGACTCGTCCCGATTCCTGAGCCCTCATATGTGTGAGGACAGGTAAGTCTGTGGTCACAGCTGAATGGGGGGAAATGCCTGGAACCACTCTGGGAAATTCCGTGGCTATTTTGTTTCTCTAATTTTGAGCATAGCTTTTGTATTTTACTTCTGAGGTGTGGTGACAGTCCTGAGGTATCTGGACCTCGTGTAGCAGCTGGGTGAGAACTGCTATGAGGTGCCAGAAGAAACTTGTTTCTTGTACTTGGAGTTGATTAATGACTGCTGCAAATTGCAGCACTGGCACAAGAACTGTTGAAAAATGAATGCTTATTTTTGTGTATGATTTATTATTGTTGCTTTGCTCAGAGCCATACGATTTAGGGTTTTGCTGTATCATGTAGTTCATTTCTGAGCCTGGATCTGCTTCATTTTCTTCTGCTGTGCCTGAACTAGGAGCTGCTATCCCCTTTCTGTCCTGGGCCAGCTCCTGCAGGCCTGTTGCCCTGCTGATGTCCTCAGGACCAGCGTTACATCTGGACTTTGGTTTCTGAAACTCCCATGAATTTATTACTGCATTGCACTGTGAACTCATGTTGCATTTTCCTGAGCTGATCTTGTGACTGTGGGTTAGAGAGCAGCCCGCGGGTGGGCACACACTGAAATTTGGGAGCTTTTGTGCTGCTGCCTAGTGGATTACAATGAGCATCTGACTGTGGCATCTTCCACTCGGCATGCTTGTGTCTGGGCGTGGCCCGTCAGCAAAGCATTGTTCTGGCTCTGTTCCCCGGTTATTCCACATAAGCTGTCTCTGGGGTCAGAGGTCTGTCTTACTAACCGCAGCAGGGTGGATGCTTACTGAGCTCGGATTCCCCAGTAAGTCAGTGGATTGAGTAAGAACTGAGTGGCAGCTGAGTAGGCACCTGAGGAATTGACTCACTTGAGAGAACATCCTGACCCTGAGGAGTTAGTTAATATCCCAGAAGACTTTGGCTCAGAATTAGCACTTGGTAGTTGTAGTTAACCTGTTCCTCCATGTATTTGACTCTCATTATCAGTGTCTCTGGTGCTCTGGAGCCTGGCATAATTGACTAGTGGGGAGTGGTGTTTGCAACCAGGACATGAAGAATCTGACAGTGAAGTGGGTGGGTACTTTGGTGACAAGTGAGCTGCCTCTGTGTAATGTATGCTGTTATCCCATTTCATCTGGGGTTTCATGGGTTAAACAGGGTGAGGCTTCATGAGTACTCAGATGGGGGATTTCTGGGCATAGGAAGAAGGGAATAGTTTGGAGGTGCTGCCTGTTTCAGATGTAAACTCAACTGGAGTGTTTAGACTGGTGCTAAGAAAACATCCCTTGTAGTCAGGAAGCTATTAGGTGCACCACAATCAGATCTCAGACCTATTTATGCAGAGCTAGGGTGATGTTGAGCCTGCTGACCTCTCTTGGACACCCACAACATTCCTGTGGCNTGTGGTTATTCCACATAAGCTGTCTCTGGGGTCAGAGGTCTGTCTTACTAACCGCAGCAGGGTGGATGCTTACTGAGCTCGGATTCCCCAGTAAGTCAGTGGATTGAGTAAGAACTGAGTGGCAGCTGAGTAGGCACCTGAGGAATTGACTCACTTGAGAGAACATCCTGACCCTGAGGAGTTAGTTAATATCCCAGAAGACTTTGGCTCAGAATTAGCACTTGGTAGTTGTAGTTAACCTGTTCCTCCATGTATTTGACTCTCATTATCAGTGTCTCTGGTGCTCTGGAGCCTGGCATAATTGACTAGTGGGGAGTGGTGTTTGCAACCAGGACATGAAGAATCTGACAGTGAAGTGGGTGGGTACTTTGGTGACAAGTGAGCTGCCTCTGTGTAATGTATGCTGTTATCCCATTTCATCTGGGGTTTCATGGGTTAAACAGGGTGAGGCTTCATGAGTACTCAGATGGGGGATTTCTGGGCATAGGAAGAAGGGAATAGTTTGGAGGTGCTGCCTGTTTCAGATGTAAACTCAACTGGAGTGTTTAGACTGGTGCTAAGAAAACATCCCTTGTAGTCAGGAAGCTATTAGGTGCACCACAATCAGATCTCAGACCTATTTATGCAGAGCTAGGGTGATGTTGAGCCTGCTGACCTCTCTTGGACACCCACAACATTCCTGTGGCCTAGATTTAATTACAAGTAACTCTTGTCTTCACACATCCTTAAAGTCTGTCCCTCTGTTCCAAGCTGCCATGGCAGAATGATACCTGCCTGCTTCCCTTGTAAAAACAGTTAGCTCTGAGACAGAGCTTGTAGTGCAAGAACCTCGACAGATCAATAAGGTGACTTCACAAGAAAAAGTATAGTCTTACACTAGCTGAGACAGCAGGAGAAACCAGGATTTGGATCTTGCTTCTCCATTTACTGATCAGTTCTGTCCCTACTGGACTAGTGTTAGTTAGGATTAGATAAACCCCAGTGTGCATCACTGAATGCAGAGGTGGGCTGACAGACCTCGCATAGCTGCGTCACTGGCTCGTGATGCTCAGGAACATGAGGAGGAGGTGAAGAGGTGTTTTAATGACTTTCCTTATCTGAGACACAGGGCAGACTCCTTACCCTTCCTTCCTGTTCCCAAGAGAAATTTCAATTGTATAACTGCGCTTCACTTGCAGACCTGAAGAAATGGTCACCCCACCGGCTCTGTATCCTCCGGGAGCACTGGGATCCCTAGAATATGATGGCAGCTGCCTTGGAGCGTGTGGCGAAGTGGCAGAGAAGTGGGTAGGAGGCTGGGGTGCATTATAGAGAACCATCTCCTTTCACAGGTCTGCAGTTCTGTGTGTAAGCCCTTGTCAGCAGGCTGCTTTGTGCAGTGTGCTGTCAGCTGCTGAGCGGTTTGCACGGTTTCACCTTGCAGCAAAGCATCCACTGTGCCTTTCCTGCCTTGCTAACAGCAGGTCTGAGGGAGAGAGGTTACCAGCTGGATGCTGAACAGCTAATCTTAAAGGTGGTTTTCCCTGTGTTCCTTGGACGAGGTTTTTGGGTGTAAATAGGTTTTGCTACCTGACCTTTACCAATGAATGCTCCACCCTGGCAAGCCATACTCCTAGCTTCCTTCTGAGCTGAACTCCCATGCTTTTCACCAAGAAGAAAACTGGTGGTGATGTTAGTCTCAAACCAGTTTTTTCTCCCCCTGTTTGAGGAGACTTGGGAAAAGCTGTGCCAGCTTCCACCTGGTAATGGACAGTCTAGCTTGAGAGAAAGGGTTAATTCTGGCCTTGAGAATTTCATTCTGTACTTATTGACCTCATTCTTTTTATCTCAATAGAGAAAGGTTAATTCTCTCAGGTTTTTGCATCTTATCTCATAGCAGCAGCACACCTGGCAGTGAGTTCAAGGCAGCTATGCCTTTAAAATTGAATTGCTTGTGATGGAAGAAATCTGAGAGCAGAGAAAGGAGACCAATGCCTCTTGCGCAGCTCCAGCTCTTTGGAGATTTCTCCATAGCTTGGACTTGTCATCAGCCGAGTCACTGCTCCTTGCCTCTGGGACAAAACTGCAGGGGCTATACTAATATCAACAAAAGCCATCCTAGGAGTGTCTCAATGGTGGCATTACGTCTTTCAACAGTGGATTTTGAGGTCGCTGCTCTGTGCTGGTTTTTCCCCAGAACTCCTGTGCGTATGTAAACAAGCTGGGATCCCATCTTCCTCCTGTTCGCCAGCTCCCTTGCTGCTGAAGTGACACTTCCTCAGATTGCTGGGGAGCACATTGGCACTTGGACAGACTTTCCCACTTCTACAGATGACTGTAACCGTGTGAGTGCTCACTGACCTCTGCATTTCTTTTCTTTCTCCTCTCTTCTTGTTTTTATTTGCATCCATTTCTTCCTTGGCCTTTGCAGAGTATTTACTGTGCATTTTGGTGATAAGATAGCAGCATGTGCCTCCCCACCGCACCGTGCATTGTAACAAGATGTACTAGCCAAGGTCTGTCCTTGAGAGATCCTCTGCTTTTTTCCTGTTCTCCTGCAAGTAATATTTTTTCTTAAGCTTTCTCTGCTGCTTGTTTTCCCTCCCCTCTTAAGTACCTTGCCTCAAATCTTCAGTTGTAGTATACTGTTATGTGCTTGCTCTCCTGATGGCAGCCATATGCAGTATGGGTCTAACAAAGCTTCCAGAATTGTCAGACTTTCTTTTGTCTAGTCTGGAAAAGAATCGTTGCTTCAGGCTTGACATGTAGGTGCTCAGGCTTCTTTACATGAGCATGAGCAGCAGGCTGTTTCTTTGTGCAGCACCTGCTGTGTATCAGTCCCCTCAAACTAGGAATCTTATGTAGTGCTTAGGGACGTGGTTTAGTGAGTTAGGTGGTGGTGGGTTGACGGTTGGACTTGGTGATCCTTGAGGTCTTGTCCAACTGTAATGATTCTATGATTTATTCTGGGTTCCCCCATGAAGTGTAGCTTTGCGGTATGTGATGCTGGGAAAGCAGCCTTGTATTCCTGTTTGCAGCCTGTCAGGCTTTGCTCTACCCTGTTGCTAATGCCACTGCTACTGGAAGACCCCCTCAAACACGCAGGAGGTACTGAGGGGCTTGGGCTGTGGGAGGTTCTCACGGCTCTTCCGAGATGCCTCTGTGTCAGCAAACTGGAAGCTTGTGTTTAAGACCTGGGTCTTGAGCCCCTGATGTAGCTACTTTGCTCTGTCTCAGGTTTCAGAAATGAAGGATCCAGGACCTTTTTCTTCCTCTCATGAATTTGCAGTCATTGCTATAGGGCTTTTATTCTTAAAGCCAAAATACTGTGGCAAAATACTTGGGATGAGGTTTTCACCCATTTGTCTACAACATCCAAGGTTAGTTTTGAGCCCAGGATAGGATGTTGCATTGGGTCCAGATGAGTACAGAAGGCTTTGTTTCCCTGGTGTGCTCCCTGTGTGTGTCTGTGGATTATCCCCTAGGCAGTGCCAGCCCAAAGACTGAGGGTGGTTGGACTCTATATAAAGATCTAGCTCTATGTACTTGGAAGACTTTACAAAGGATCCAAAGTGTCTTGGCTGTTAGGTGCTTTAGAGTACTCAGAGACCAGATGTTCAGCATTATCCCCGGGGACAATTGGGAGACAGAATGATGTGACTTATTTCATGCTGTGAGTTATTTCAGAATACCTTGACCTAACTGAAAAGAGATGGTCGGGCCATAGCATTTCTGCCTGAGGGAATGGATCTTATTGCCTTCTCACTGGTGGCTGCAAGTTATTTGTAGAGGCAGGTAGAAATTAGAAGATGGCTTTTCATTTCCTGGCGAATTCAAATTGAGGAGCTTCTCTATGAAGCATTCTGTGAGTCATGAAGTTCTGTTAGCCTGCCCCTTTTCAGAGTGAGTGAGTCTTTGGTGTGGGAGAGGTTATTGCAGCATGTCAAGGAAATGAAAGGGTAAGAGTTCAAACATGCAAGACGATGAGAGGAAAAAGAGCAAAAAGACTCTGAAAGCAGCAGCCCTCTTGTTAAAACATGGCTCAAGAAAGAAGCAGTAGCAGGCTGTATCACCCCAGTTTCTCCTGGTACAACAGTATTCTTTCCTCTTCCAAATCTCTATAGAGAATGAATTTTCTTAACCTTCTGATGGAGCAGAGGTTTTCTCTGTTCTCCCAGGACTGCTGAAGCTGCTGCTCTTCTGCTGTGATGCTGTTCTACCTTTTGCTCCTCTTCCAAGGCTGTCAGTTATAGCTCGCATGCCACAACAAACGTGGCTCTCACATAGCTTAGAGGTGGCTTACAGGCACTTTGTGTTCTGTGTACAGTGTGACTACAGTTCCCATGAGGCCAAGAGTGTGAAATGCATATTTTCTTTCTGGAAATGAAGCCTCACGTGACTTCCCAGCTGCTGCAGAAAAGAGGAGTCCCTTCTGAGATTTTTTTTTTTTTGTACTGGGAGACCGAGGTGTACCCTAGCTTGCAGATGCTGTGATTGCATGTGATTTCCTGTGCCAGCAGAAACCGTAGAGCTGCAGAACACTGCTGACTTCAGGAAGGATTCAGGAGGTCGTCCGTTTGGCACATTTTCCTGGGGATCTGTACACCTGTACACTAAGGTGCATAACAGTTAAACTATTTATTCCTTGGAACTTTCTGGCATTCTTCATAGTGATTCTTTCTCTCTCCCCATAATGTTTCCTAATTTGCTTCTGGTTTTCCCTCCTACTAATGTTGTTAGTAACAGGTTTTGTTTTGCATGCATGTTTAACAGAGGTATAGAGGGTATTTTTTTACTGTTCCCTCAACTCCTGCAGAGTTCCCTTCCGTGCCCTATGGGAGAATCAAACTGTAACTTAAGTGGTGCCTCCCAGGTAGTGTGTAATGTTCTGTGCCTGCAGGTCTTGCACCTTTTCTAGTGAGCTAATTTGTCTGAGCCTTCTAAGCCCTTGTTTTAAATAAATACTTTTTCTGGTTACCCTGAGTCTTTCAAAGGTGAGTCCTCTCTGGTTAGCATGAAGCTGGAACTGTAATGATGGGCAGTAGTGAAGTCACAATGATGTATCTGTACAGAGGATGCTCTAATGGCCTTGAGTTGTGACTGTGTGACAATTTGAAGGGGCACTGACACTTGTAGGTAGGGTTTATTACAAGCAATGTATTCTAATTTATAAGATGTCATTTTGAAAGCAATTTACAAGCTCAAACCCTGAGCTAACAAGAGTATTGCTGTAGATATTTAGAGGGTTTCAGATTCTTAGCCTGACTTCAAGTGTGTGTCATAGTGGGTTGTTCCCTTCCAAAAAGTGGACTTCCTTAGGAGATGTTTCCTGTTTGTTGTTAAGTTCATGAGCTATTGCACCCTGCTGGAACTACGGATAGCCTCTGCTCTGAAGAGACTGCAACATGGAAATTTGACTTTTTCTGAATTGTGAAGTCAGGCGTTACTGGTTCTCTAGCTTAGGATTTGGTGAAGGTCCTTTGTGAGGTGGCTGTGTGTCTCCCACGCCCCCCATGCTGCTGTGAATACTTGTAGCAAGATGCACACAAGTGAGCAGGCTGCTGTTAAGGGCCAGTGGTCTCATAAAAGAGGGATCGGGGAGCAGGTTGTCCGCAGTGTGTGCATTTGTTCTTTGTATCTGTCTGCACTGGATGTCTTGGTACTTTTGAGACCGCTGTCACCAGTGTTATGGCACAGGAGGAATTTGGAAATCCATCTAGTGTGCAATGAGGATGACAATCCTTATCCTAGTGAGCGTGACTAACTCGGGTGGCAGGGTGGTGTTTTTTCTGGGTGACATTGGAGTGGGTATGGTGAGGCTGCATTATATCCACAGCAATGCTTGGGACAGGTTCAAAAATAATATATTTGATGGCATCCTATGGCTGATGTGTTCATAAAGATGGGCTTTGTCCCTGATGAGCATGAGCATGGTGTATTTGAATATGCTGAGCAAAAAGGGGAAGTGTGGGAGCCTTGATTTGTATAAGCAGGTGACTCCATGAACAGATCACAACAGAGAAACGTACCAGAAACATTTCCTGTATGCCAGGAGTGTTCTCTGTGTACTGATAGCCCTTTTTAGAGGTGGTTTGAGTGCTAAGTGTGGCTGTCCCTGCACAGTGCTGGGTCCTGTTTGCTATTCACGTGGTACATCTGTGCGATCGTGACATCAGTTACATATATTCCATGCTAATGACAGCACTGCAAAATATTTCTAATATAATAAAACCCATTGGGTCTGCTTTATGGGCGGTGTGCGTGTATGCCCGCGCACAAGGGAATAGTCACGGTGAGGTTTTGCAGGGACTCCCTAGCTGCCCTGCAGTGTGTGTAAACCCTTCAGTGTGCTGTAGATGACTTGCGGGTGCCCCTGCTCCCTGTGTACTGTACTGCGGTGCCTGCGCACAGCCTGCTGCGCTCTTGTATGAATAAGCACTTTCAGGCAGCGATGTTTCGAGCCCTTAGAGCCTCTTAATCTCTGCAGTGTTTTTTTTCTGCCTCCTTCCCAGCCAGGATTGCTCACGTCTGTCTGGTTTGCGAGTGCCAGAGCGCTCTGAGGAGTTGCGTACAAGGGGCTGGCGAGCTAATAGGCTCCAGAGTGATTTACTGGAGTAAAGTAGGGCAGGAGGAGCCTGCAGGACTGGGGAGGGTGACGCTGGGTGATGAATGGGGCGGCATGAAGTCACTGTGCTCCGCCAATCAGTGCCGGACTCAGCCAGGCAGGGCCACGGCAGCTACGGATGCCTCTTGATGCTGGGACAAATTTTCCCTTAGATGATGATTTGATGTTTTCCCTCTGAGCTGAGAGAGTGCACCAAAGAGTCCCTAGTTTAGGTCTAATCATTTGAGTGTTCCTCTGAGGTGAGTGTTCTCAGTAGGGTGCAGATGACTAGCCTCCAGCTTGCATTTTTTTTCTTTGTGAATGTAAATCTCCCTCTTTAAATGGTCCATCTCTGGTATGTTTGTTTTGCACCCTTGCTTCTCTCCCTGTCTGGCTGACCCCTTTCACTCTTTCTTTTCAGAAGCTGCCTCTTCCTTCCCTACTTTTTCCTCCTCATGTCTGATTGCTCCTTCTTCACCCGTGCACTGCCCAGAACCCACTTGCTTTCTCTTGATGCCTAAAGTCCTCATCTGGGGGGTTGGTTGTGTCACTCACTACCCATAGAGAGGGAGCACATTTGGGAGATGGGTTGCTTGCCTGTTCCCTGCAGAAGCTCAGACTTCAAAAGGAAGCTGGGAGGAAGGTCCTCTCTCTTCCTCAGCATCTTCCTGGACCTTTGGGTGGTGGCACTGGGGAGGAGCTGGAGGAGGGAGTGGCAGTGACTTGGGTCTTGTCAGACTTCAGCAAGTATTTCAGCGGAGACCCTCTGCTTGAGATGCTTTTTCCACCCATCTCTGGGGGCAGGAGGGAAAACTTGGGACTAGCTCTTAAGTGACTTTCTTATTGTTCTCATCCTCCTGTCAAGTTGTTTGTCTTCTCTTCTTCATCCTCTTTTGACTTTTCCTTTTTCTCCCCTCTTCTCCTTCAATGCTCTTGTTTACTGATAGGCCAAGCAGAAATCATGGAGACGTCTGATATGGCGACAGCAAAGGTAGGATGGAAATGCTGCCGGCCTCACTGTGCGTAAGTGGTTTCGCTTGGCAACTTCTTACTCTGTGTCTCAACCTTTTTCTTTTGCCTGACACTTCTCCCTAACGCTGGGAAAAGGGGTTAGGAACTAGTGCTGGGGCTGATGATGGGATTTGGGTTCTGGGAGGAAGTTTACTGTGGCCACAGTCTCTCTACGTTGCTTTTCTTGTAAGATTGGAGAAAATATTGAAATGTTGATGCTCTGGGTGAAGGTTGGGGGTGGGTGGGAGAGAAGAGAAATAGGGGAGCCTGCATTACTGTCAGGGGTTCTCTGAAGCCAGGGAGGGAGCCGAGGGCTGGCAGAAGCCTGCTTTGCAGCTCTATGAGAAAGTGACACTAGAGGGTGCTTTTGGGGCAGCTTGCCCTACAGCGGGGACTGTTGAGTGAGTAGAAATGCCTTTTGGCAGCTTATTTCTTATTTTTTTTTTGGAAAGGATCTCGGGGGAGTACCAAATGAGAAAGTAATTGGAGCTTGTGGATGCATCCGCCCTTTTCTGTGGGGCTTCTCCGCTGCCTGTGCTGCTTGCTTTTAACAGGTGGTAGGTTCGGCTGTTCTGGGGGCTGGGAAAGGAGCTAGATGATGGAGATGGGCTTGGGACATAGCAATGGGAGATGTATACCGTGTGTGAGTTCAGCATGGCTCAGTGAGACCTAGGAAGCACAAGACTCTGTCATTGTGAAGGGTTGTATCTCATGGTAGGGACCATCGATGGTGTCTTCACAGCAAACAATTTGTTTTCTAGCATGAGCCTGCCACCAGTGCAACTTCCCCTGGCATCAGAACAAGGTTAACGTAGGGGATGTGTCTGCAAAATGTGTCTTGTGCTGTTATCTCAGCAGGGTCTGAAATTAAGCATGGTTGAGAAGAGCTGCAGCTTGGAAAGGAGGGGAAATGACAGTTGTAGTTATAAAACCCCTGCTTTTGAGCTTGCCCAGGATGGGATGCTGTAGCATGGCGATATGGCATGCTGTGTTCTAGAAGGTGACTGTTCTACCTGGGGGTAAAAGTCCATGGTTAAAAAACAAAACAAAAACAAAAAAAAACAAAACAAACCCCAAAAAACCCCTGTGGTGCTGTTAGCAGATTGTAGGGCTTATTCTTATGTCTCAGCTAGAATTCAGGCTGACTTTTGAGATTTCCCTTTTCCCATTTGTTTCTGCTCAATACTGTGTACTTTTGAATTCCGTTTCCCAGGAACCTGGGTGACACTGGTGAGCAGCTGCCCTGTTTCACCCGGGGCTGGGGTGCATGTCAGTGCATACTTGGAGTTTAGTGTCTGTCAAGAAATTATATAAAGTAATTCTGGATAAATATTGCTTTATAAAGGTGAAATCATGTTCACTATTATGCCTGCTTTAGTTTCAACTGCCTGTCACTACAAACGCACCCACAGATGTAGTGCTTGAAAGAAATTACCCCTGAGAATGCTGAAGGGACAGTGGCATCAGAGCCAATTGACCATGACACTCCAGTTATAGCTGTGGTGGTGTTTTGGGGGACTCTAGCTTTTCTGCATTGAAAAACCGACATTTTCAAAGACAGGAACACCAAAGTAACTTGAAAGTTCTTTTTCTCTGACTGGTTTTTATAGTTTCTTGTTTTTAAATAAAGGAAAACACAATCTACAGCGTTAATCGTAGTATGAACATACTGAAAACCTAATTATCTTTTCAGAAAACTATATTGAATGAGAAATTTAGTCTAGTTTGACCTTTTAAAACAGATACAACTTGGAAATTAGCTATGATGTAAATATTACTGGAATGTATACAGGTTTATTTGGACTTGCATCATGGCAAATGCTGATGTTTAGTCCCCTATTCTTTGCTGCAGCTCTAATGTTCTTCCACAGTCTGTTTTCTCTTGTGAGTTTGGGTCAGTTACCCCTTTTATGGTTGGTTTGGAGCCTCCAAGGGATGCTATTGATTTTACTTCATTTTTAAAGGGGCTAGCGTGGGCCCTGGGCTAGCAAAGAACAGAGAATGTTTAATGGGTTTATTTTCTCAGCCTGAGAATGATGCCAAAAGCATCCATGGGATGTAATATCAGGATGTTATTTCCACGGCTCTTCTCCATTGTGTTGTGCTCTTGCTTCCTTTTCTCCTGGGGCACCTTTCAGAGCATCTCAAGAACTGGCATTTCCTGACATGCCAATGGTCCCATACGTATAAAAATAGAGAGGGGTGCAGCTTTGACTATTTTGGTAGCCTGTAGTTTTAATCCCAGGGCAATGACTCATTCATCCTCATCTTGAGGCTTTTCAGAACTTTTGGTGGAATCGGAAAACTGTCTGTTGGATGCTATGGGGCACCTTGCTTTGGGTTGTGATATGGTGCTGTGTCACCTCCCAGCTTTGCTTACATGGTGCCCTGATAAAAGGAGAAACCCTGATTGTTTTGTCGCTGCTCCTTGCTGACCAGTCAAGGGAAAAAACAGTTAACCTGTTAGAGAACAAGAACAACAAAATCAGGCCAACGTGAAGCTAGAATTCTTCCTGGGAAAACATGAATCACTTTCTAGGTAATCAGCGAGTGGAAATGAGGAACATAAATCAGTGAGCTGCCTTTCATTGAAACACTGAAAGGTTCCTGTTCTCTGTACCGCATGTACGTACATGGGAAGTCCTCAGACCTTTTAGGGTAGGAGGGAGATATTTAAGCACCTGATTTCCTTGTTCCATTTTGATGAAAATGTGTTCCTCTTAAGCTGTAATGGGAATGATGAGCAAAGCCAGAAAAGGTGCCTGTTTGCAGTACCGCAGAGCTTCTGCTTAGATAATTTCCCTGGCTTTTATTAGATAGCACTTGCTCAGGCTGGGAGTGCTTGGAGAGGTATGTGTAAGGAGAAAAGGACAGTAGGGTAAGGAAAAATAGCTGTTATGTGAATAAAATAGTGCTACATATTAAATACTGTCATATGACTTGAAATTTCTGTAGTTGCCTCTGCTTCCAGCTTTTGTCCAGGCACTGATAAGGGAGGTGGCAAAACACTGTGTATGAGTTGCCTGTTTGTTGCTATTTGATCAGAATTACAAGAGCACACCAAGACCTAACTCGTTACTGGCTGTCACGTTGTGCAGATGTTCTTGCCTGGGCAGAGGGCCTGAAAAGCACTGTCCCATCTGGGCAGTACCACTTAGTGCTGCTTTCATCCAAGCTGGAGGTCAGAAAAAACAAGGCTGCTTGGTTTTGTCTATTGCAGTTCTCTCTAATTCATGTGGCCTTGACAGTTTTATAGCCACAGGAAAACATCTGGCCTCTCTTCTAACTCCTGTTTTCTGCTGCTCAGAATCTCCAAGCACTTCTTGAGTTTGAGCAAGTTCCGCATGGTTTTGACTTTGCGGTTTTTACCGTTTGTGTGTGCTGTTTGACTTCCTCATCCTGACTGGTGGTGGAAGCAACCAGAAGCTTCACGGGAGGCTGTATTCATGGTTTTCTTGCTCAGGACCAGAAGTAATCCAAATGTTAATGCTATAGTAGGCCAGGATCCCAGTTACTTGATGTTATCCCTATTGGAGTTTGAGAATTTTGCTGGGGGATGAGGTAGGACGACAGACACGGTGTAAAGTTGCCTTACTGTTACTTATTGTTTATGCTTAGCAAATGATGTACCTAATATTTTGCAATTAAAAAAGGACATCCCTTTCCCAAACAATCAACATTCTATTGCAATAAGCAAATACTTTGACTTGTGGCTTTTATGACTAGAAGGGAAAATTATGAACGTGTGATCTAACATCCTGTATAAAGGGTGATTGTTGGTGAAAATATACCTATGGCTCTGAAGATAGGTGAAATACAAACAAGTATGAAGAATAAAGAGTGATATGGGAAGAATTAATGAAAAAAGACTGGGTTGAGAGGGAGGGGAAAAAGGTGATCTGATGGCTGAGATGTGAAAGGGAGCTGAGAATAGAACATGACACAAAGACATGGAGGCAGTCAACAGAAATGTTATGAAATAGCTGATGGAGGTGGGATATAAAATAGAGGAAGAAAGAAGTAGGAGCAGGTGTAGAGAGAAGTGTGCTGTTTAGGAAGAGGCAAAAGATGCAGTTTTGATATGGGCACAGAGGATGCCAGCCAACAGAGGGCTGTGAGAGCTGCAACTGCAGCATCTTGGGTAGAGATGGGTATGGGGGAGAGGGAGGAAGGACTGTGGCTGATAAGAGGGGGGTTACAGGAGTTGTAGGCACTCTTAACAGGTTGATCCTGGCACTTGAGTTAAGCATTTCTATGTTGGAAACTACTACCTTTCTCAGCAAAAGTGAAGGGCACCTCCATGTGTTTCAAATAGCTGCTGGTGAATTTGGAGACCTTGAGTAGGTGAGGGAGGAGAGGCTGTGGCAGGTGAGACATTAAGGAGACTCTTGTGATGATGTGTGCTGGATTTTGTGATTATTAATGTTGGCCAAAAAGACACTTGCTTTCAGAAATCTTTCACTGTTTTCATGAAACATGGAAACAAATTAACAGGAAAACCAATGTTTACACTCTTCTTATATTTTTGCTGTTTTTTACTATCTGTATGTAAAAATAAACAATTTTTACCAAAATAACAATGGCTTGGGAATTTATATTGATATTTATACAATCTAAACCCATCTATCATTGATGCTTATTACACCCATGTCATCATTGTCTCCTTACAACATGTAGTTCCACATGTGAATGAAAAGACATGGATCATAGGGCTTACCCATTTTCAAAACAGAGGTCTGTAGCAGAGCCAGAAATGGGTTTGGATCTCTCGAGTCACAGTCCTGACTCTGCTTTTTTCTGTTTTCCCATTCTCCTGTTTTGTGGTATGGATGGAGTAGGTAGAGAATTTAGCTGGAATTCAACTTGTGTGTGCCTAAGTATTCTTAGCTCTGTGGAGGTGGACAGGGTGGCTGTGCATAGCCTCTCTCTTGATATCTACATATGCTCTTTTGTTACCTTATTTAAAATTTAATTTCTCTTTTCCCTGGAGTGTTTATAAGCAGAGGATGGAGAAAAAGGAAAGGACTTGCCCATGCAGCATTAGCTGACACAGAGAGACCAGTCAATGTGGAATTGAGGCTGGAAATAGCAGTGACAGTGGGGTCACCTGCTTGGGGTTCACTGAAGATGGGTGACCCCCAGTCTCTTTACCAAGGCTCCTGCTGCAAGGATTTCAGAGACCAGCTGTGGCAGGGGTGGCTGTGCCTGCCAGCCAGATGCTTAAACAGACACTTTCTTCTTCGAAGTGGTCTATCTCCTTTGATAATTTCCTAACTCTCACATTATTATAAAAAAAAGTACATGACTGCTTATCTCTTAATACCTTTCTTGCCTGAGCTTTCATTTCTAAACATGTGACTCTGCAGCATTAGTCTGTCCCAGATTTGCCAAGCTTGCAGGTCTCCTGACCCATTTTACAGCACTGCGATTTGCTTCCCTCCTTGAAAACCTGCGGGCCACAGATGCAAAGCAGCTCCTGGAGAAAAGCTGAGTCCAAGCCAGACATCCAATATAGGTTGGACCTAATGAGGGCTGAATCGGGAATTATGTGGGGTGAGATTTGGATGTGTTTTTCCCATACAGTTAGTCATCTGAAAATGCATGTGCCTAGCTCCATGGCCAAGTTAATGCTTTTTGTCTCGAAATAAACAAAAAGGCAGGCTGCAATGCTCATGTTGGAAACAATTCTCCAAGCAGGTATTTTGGATCTCTGTGCCCAGTGTGGGGCTCTCCTGCGGAGGAGAACACAGTTCTGTAGAGGATGCAGTTTCACCCTAGTTGCTCCCTTCTGCCGCAGGCACCCATGTATGATGGTATTTAATAATGAAGCAGCGACTACAACATGTCAAGTGTTTGGGAAGCTATTTGGAGGGAGTTAGCACGGAGCTGAGTTTTCTCTGTGAATCAACTCTCCAGAAAGACATTTCAGTGTTATTTGGACAATTTCTGAAACTTCAGTCTCACTGCCAAGATCTTGTTTCCTTTTACCTGCCCTGGAATGACCAAAGCCCTACAACAGTGACTTCCTGCTGCATGGGGGACTGGAACTTTGTTTCTCTCCATCTGTTCAGGATTTGGAGAAATGGAAAAACTCTGCTGCCTTTATTAAGCAAAATACAAAAGTGGAGAAGCATGTTTATTTTGTAAAGGGCCTGTGTGCCTCCTAGTCTCAATATCTCAGTCTCAATGCTTCCGTGGGCAATGAGGACAAATCTCACAAAGCTTTGTAAACCCGAACACAGACTCTGCGCTAGTACCCCGGCCCCCCTTTGTCACCGTGAGATTGTGATTTTACAGGATTTCTTGTATCAATCCAATGGGAGACATCAACTGCAGTCATTGGCAGGGGGCTGTGTGTCAGGATGTGCAGACTGTGACTTTATGAGGTTCTTTACTAAGAAATAGTTAAACTACAGATTATTTGAAATACATTGCCATGTTCCCTGTGCTGTGGCAGCAGTAAGATGCATATCCTGCATGATCAAGAGAAGAAGGCTCAGGAGCAGTGGAATGTATTGCAGGAAAGGGTTGGGGGGGTGATGCACTAACTGGCACTTGTTCCCCCTTTTTCGTCAGGCCTTTGCCTATGCAGCAGCCCCTGCGCTGCTGGGGTGCAGAACATCTTTATTATATGGGATGGGGAGGAAGAGGTCTTGACTCTAATTCTACAAAAACAGCTTTCCTCTTCTGTTTGTGCATCAGGGAATGAGAACAAGACCCTCACCTTCCCCCCTACTTCAGCTCCAGGGCAGAAACTTGTCTCCTGCTCTGACCATTTCAGTTGCCACTCAGCCCTCCCTCCCCTGTTACTCAGCGTTATTCACCCTGCGCCTGTCCGCGCTGGGGGTTAATAAATCCTCCCGCACAGCACTAGAGCGAGCCCTGGGGGCCCGGCTCTCCCTGCTCTAAGATGATACAAGCGCAGGGAGGGGGGACAGGCCGAGAGGAGGGGAAGGCGCGCTCCCTGTTTTCTGGCTCCGGGAGGGAGCGCTCGGTGCCCGGGGCCCGGAGCATCGCCGCAGCGCGGGGTGGGGGGCGGCGCGGCGGGCACGCCCGGATGCCATGGCATGCTGCGCGGCGCGCTGTCCTGCCGCTGCTGCACATGCTCAGCAGAGAGCGGGGCGGCCCGGCCCCTGGCGCTGCTGCTGCGGGGAGCCCTCTGCCTCTCGGCGGGGGTCTGGGGGGGCGCCGAGGGCGGGAGGCGGCCGTGCCCCGGCGCGGGGGGCTCTGTGCATGGGGCTCGGCGCTCCCCGGGGGACGCTCGCCGGCCGGGTCTCCTCCAATATGTCCTGGGACCTCTGGAGCTGTCAGTGGGCAGACAAGGACACGGGCATCGGATTATCGTGACTGTACTAATGAAAGGGTTCAAGCTCGCCTGGTAAGCTGAGTGCTGGGGAAAGGGGGTGATGCGATCGCCTCCCGTTCCCCCCCCTTCCCGTTGCCGAAATCTTCCTCCTTCCCGGCCCCGCGGCGCGGCGCTGCGGCGGGGGGGAGGCGGCAGGGCCGGCGGAGGGCAGGGATGCGCTCCGCTCGCTTGGCCGGTGCCTGCGCTGCAAAGCTCGGGCCGCTGCAGCACCGCCGAGGGGACATCCGTGCGGGCGGCCGGGGACAGCAGCAGGCTGCGCTTGGGAGGGAGCCACCGGGGAGGTCATCGGGAATAGACGCAGCGACGGGCCGTTGCTGTCCGGGTATCTCTGCATCAGCGCTGTGATGCCGTGAGCCTTCCTCCCTGCTGCTGCCAGCGCTTCTCCTCCTCTGCCCGGCTTTCTCCGTGGTTGTGCGTGAATGTGCATCTGTGCACGCACCCGCACACCTGAGCGGCTGGACTCGGTATCTGTCAGCGCACAGGGAAAATAGAAGCGTGTGCAGTTTTTTTTTCTGAAGAGAGATGGAGAAAATGTTTTGAATCCTATGCGCATGGAATGGCTCCTGCTTAGTTTGTCTTTAAATAGCTGCTTTTGGGGATGGCACCTTATTGGCGTGTTTCTGTAATAGTCTGTTAGATTTGGGAGGCGAGGGAGCTCCCTAGAAGGTACTAAAGTGCTCGTTAATGCTTTGATCATTCCTGGGTGTTTTGGGGGGAAACTCTCCAGGTTTGGATAAGTGGGCAGTGAAGGAAAACGTGTGGGTGAAAGTCGATCAACAAAGCTGCTTGTGTATCTGAAAGGTTTGCATGGAAATATTGTTGTTGGTCAAGTTTGTATTTTGTAGGGGTAGGTAAATATATATGTATGTAATATACATAGATGCAGTTATATAGATATCTAATATGAACTTGGTCAATAGAGATTTATATAAAATCAAAACTGTTTTAAATCTCTGGTATGTCAAAACTGCCTAGTTGGAATATAGTCTGGATGATTGTGATGAAACTGATTTAATCAGAACTTTATCAGATGGGAATAGTTCTGTAGTTAAAAGTGGAATATGACTTTGTAATTTGGATTGAAATTGCAAAGAGGATGATAAGAGCAATGTGAAGGCCTGTTTCTTTTTCTTAATCCTTTTTCTCTGTAATGAAAAAGGCAGCAATTGTAGAAATGATAGCTTCCCTCTCAAGTGTGCTGTTTTGCATCAGTATGAATTTAGTGCTTTGAGATCGTTGCCTGTGAACTGTGAGAAAACAGTGAAGTTATTTTTCATTTGTTGTTTTATTTATTGTTGCTATTTTTATTTTTTTTTCCCTCAGTAAAAAATAAAAGCACTACAGCACAGCGCTAGGAAGTATCTTGTACTGGGCCCAGGGGATGGACTGGAGCCAGGGATGACTCAATAGGTCATCTCTTTTTCTAATTTCTCTAATTTTGTCTTTTATTTAATTAGACTGAGAGCCTTTGAAATTTTTCTATGCGTGCAGGGCCGTGTGTAACATAGACTGCCCAAGTGATACAGCTATTAGCATTTGAAAATCTTACCCATTTTTTTCCCTTTTTTTTTTAAGTATAAAAAAGAGGCTCAACTCTTGCACTGATTTGCTGCTTTATGTGGTGTGCAGTTGGGCTGATGGGTTGCGTAATAGCTTAACGTACTACCAGGAGGGCAGAGCATGTGTTATAAATGCCCTGATCCTGTGTATCTGCAATAACATGGCACCGTACTGCATTAACGTCTGTACCTGTCCCCGAGCGATGCTGGACGTTTTTGTTAATTATGTAATTGGTGTGCTTTTGCATGCCTCGTTCTATCCCAGCATTTTTAACGATTAAGGTTGAAGCTGGTCTGTTATTTTGGTCAGACTTAAGAGCGAAGCAAAGTGAGGCTGGTAGATTTAGGAGCTGGATGGGGAAATAAGATTCCTGGTGCTGGATGAAATGCTAGCCGTGTTGCAGTAGGTGACGCTCTTCCCTCTGAGTTTTCCCTGTCTCGGGCTGCTGGCAGGGTGCTGGGGACACTGTGCTGTCCTGCGTGTGGATGTTCTGGTGGGGGGGTGCAGTAAAGATCCTGATCGGTTCCCCTGACTCTCCTGGAAGCACTTGAGGCGTGCTAACTGCTAGCTGCTTGGGCCAGCTCCTCAGCATCCCCCTTGAGGAGAAACAAGGCAAATATTCTGATTGCTTGTCTCATTTAATACAAGTATACAGCATTTTTGATCTTTGCAGCAGTTGCTCCGTTCCTCCTCTAGGATGTTTACAGGCAGGTTTTTTTCTTTGATTGTGCTGCAATACTCAGGCACGGAAGGGTGAGTTAAGGATGTTTTTTTTCAAGTGCTGTTTCACCTCAGTATTGTTTGTTACTGCTTGGCTGATCAGCGTGGATCTAGAGGAGCAGAGATCTAAGCATAGAGCACGGAGTTTGCTGCTCTTTGCTGATTGTCGGACTAGGTTAGGGTACCTTAGTGTGGGTCGTACAGCCTCCAATATTTACAATGAAATGGCTTTACAGGAGTAGGATTTGTCTAAAGAAAAAAAAAATGTGTCAAATGCGTCACATACAAATAGATCTTTTGGTCGTTGCTGTGGATGTGGATGGCAGTGCTGGGGTTAATGCAGATTTCCTTATGGAGCAGTTCTCAGACACATGATTTCTTTCTGTACCAGGAAGGGCAGTAGCACAGGGACAGAATGCTGTCAGCAGGAGCGGTCCTCTCTGACCATTAGGAAGAGGACTTGCTCTTGCCTGTTTTTAGATCTCCTATTCATTTCCTGCTGTTAGATTGCAGAAAATAACGTGGCGTGTTTTATCGGGGAACCTCTGACCACCTCTGAGTCTCATTGCGAGCTTGTTTTGGCACAGGGCAGCGTGCTGCTCTCTAATGCCACGCGTTTTTGCAGTACGCCACCTAATTCTGCCCGAAATGATCTCATCACCATCTGGTATCATCTCAGAGCAGAGCTGTGTGCTGTGGGCTCATTACGTGGTCACAGTACACTGCAGTACAGCAGAATCCCGATGGAGAACCGTCACAGCTTTGTGACATCAAAACCTGACATTGTATCGTGATGCAAGGTCCTGATGTACCAGCGCAGGGTTGTTCTGGTACGGTAGAACATCCTGGTATGAGAAACGATGCTGCAGTCCCCTAGTACGTTGTTATCATCATACAACAATGTACATTTGATGTCAGGACCCAGTATCTTGGTTTGACAGGTCATCTCCATGTCACGGTGTAATATTTTAATTCTTTGTGTACATCTTTATGTTGTGATGTAGTATTGCGAGAGAGAACTTTTGCTTCCAATCTTACACCGCTGCTATCTCCTAGACCCTTAGGGACTATAATGAGCCATGCCCCGAGCTTTAACTTTCAGAAAGACAGCAGCAGGGCAGGCAGGCTTTCCCTCCCCTCAAATCTCAGGCTGTGCTGCTTGCTGTTAGCATTCTCCCTTGTTAGGAGTTTTGGGGAGCTCACAATCCAGCATGGATGGATACTAATCTGGATCTTTTATGCAACATGACAATCAAATGATTGAGCAATCTTGCAGAGAGAAATGTAAGCTGGTAGCTGAACTTGATGCCCCATAAGTAGGATACCGAACAAAACTCTGCTCATCTGATTTTCTGTCTTTTGTGGTTCCTCCTGCGTTGCTTGTGCTGATTTGTTGGTCGGAATATTTCTGAGCCACAGAACCTGCTATAAGGAAACTACAGAGAAAATAAGGGCTAAAGGCTTGACCTAAAAATAAATCTGCAATTCATTTTTCTGCTAGTGCTTGTGGGTGAGAAAAAAAACCTCTCAATGTTCCAACACCCTACTTATCTGAAGGAATCTATTATATGGTTGTGGGGGTGGGATGGGAACTAGGTAGGGTTACAGAACAGCAGAGCTAAAATTAGAAGTTGCTTGATGTCAGGGAGCAGTGAAGATTAACGTTAGGCAGTTTCAGTTATGCATGTTAGAAGGCTGTGACTTCAGGAGTTCTTTGTATCCAGACTGTGCTGACGCCACCTGCTCTTTGAATGGGTTCTGTCCCTGTCTTAGGGCCACGAGTACGTAAGAGGGGAGGGAGGGGGTTCATAAGCTGTCACCCTAGTCCTGCATAGCTCTGTCCTTGCAGTCTAGCCTTGCGACTTCTTGAAGCCTGAAATAACAAGTTGTTGAAAAAGGGAACGTCTTCTGCCCTCAGTTATAAAGAACTTGTACTTGCTGTAGTACAGAAAGGTGACAAACGTGGGTGTTTGGGATTCTTGCCTCCTTAATTACCTGGTGAAACGATGATACCATTTGAATCACTTTTAATTTCTTATCGATACTGCAGTGAAAATAAACTTTGTTCTGTTGCATTGCAAATGAAAGATGAATTTCCAAGTTGATTTCTCCTTTATTTTTTGGAGGAGGCTAGCAAAATAGTTACATAATTGTGCTGTGGTGCACACTGTGCTGTTCATCCTTCACGTTATGGGTTAAAATGTTATGTTTCAGTGTTCTTTTCTCTGTCTTCTTCTCTGTGCTTTTTATTCAAAAGGAAGAAATAGGTGCTGGTAATCCTCCACTAAAACCACCAAAGATGGCCCATATACATATAAATATGGCTTGAGCATTTTGGAGAGGCTTTCACTCCTTATAAATTCTGCAAATGCATCTTAGGAATCAGAATGTTCCCGTTTACTGCCGATGTGGTGGGAAGAGGAAATGATATTAATAGGTCACCCGTCTCTCTCCGTATCCAGAATATTCTGAACGATTTGACTGAACCCCTGTCCATAAAGTATGGTTTCTATCCTTTCAACAGGAAGAACATTATGACGTTGTGTAAGGTGACCCGAAGAACAATTTGGAGCAGTATCGGTAGATTTATTTTCTTTTCATAGTACGATGGAAGTGGTTAGCAGCAAGTTCTGTGCTAATTATCTGGGCTTTTCGGTAGCGGAAAGCGATAGTAAGCAGTTAGGAGCTGAATCTAAGTGCACTAATGTCAAGGAAAAATCTTGCGTGCAATTCACTTGGCTGGACTGTACTCTTAGTCCCTAACTGAGCCAGAAATAGAACCAAGATCGGCTCATTACCAGTTTTTGTCCTGGACTGCAGGCTCCCACACTGAATTAATACCTTCAGTGATAATATGGTATAAAGTACAAGTGTTGTGACTGTTTTAGTAAAAAAAAAAAAAAAAATTACAGGGGCAGGAGACTATTTGAAGCAAAACTGAGTCTTTATGAAGCCCTTAATCTGAGCTTTGGTTTGCTGTAGCCCTGTGTGATGATAGACTGGCAAAAGTACCCCTTTGGTGTTTTTTGTTTGTTATGTGGTATGCTTTTACCAGCAATTTTTGATTTAAAATTGGCTAAACATCTGTCATTTTGTTCTCTCGTATATATGTGCTTACTGAAGCCTCTGTGAGGGCAGCTAGACAGAGAGGTCTTTGAGGTAGGCTGTGAAGATGCTGCGCTGTGCAGAGCTTGCTGCCAGCACCCAGCATCTCTCCCTCGGATCTCTCCTTGGGCTGCGGATTATTTTGGCTAATTGGATCCTAATCATTTGTTTTGCTCTAAAATTGCCTTTTCTGCTTATCAGATGGTAAAACCACCTTCCTCTCCGTCTAGTCCTTCAGCAGCCTCACAAATGTCAAGTGAAGGGTAAACTGCTTGGAACTGCTCTGGGATTCTGTGGCCGTTGCTTGAGCTGAGCTTGAGCTGGATGAGGCTGCAGGAAGGCTTCTCCAGAGCTTCTCTCCTCTAGCTGGAGACTCTTGTGTGCTCTGTACCTGCTTGCTCCCTTCAAATGAGGAGCAAGGTCCTGGCTGTTGGAGCGGGAAGTCACGAGAGGCCAGTTTTGTGCCTGGATCTGTCATTAACCAGTTGTATCGTGATCTTGCCTCTGCCCCAGTTTCCCTGTCGGCAGAATGAGGTGTACGGTTCGTCTCTTCCTTCTCCCCGTGTGCTCCCTCCCTCTCGCTGTAGCAGTTGGATGTTCCGTGATTTGTGAGCACGCAGTTCACCCTGCCTTCATAGTTCTGTTGAACTAAATCGGAACACTCTCATACGTAAAATTTCTGCTTGATCGGGGCTATTCTGCTCAGCAAGGGGGCATCGGCAAGGTCCGAAAGAGCCAAATGTTGCCATTGAAGCTCTTGTGGCACGTTATGCAAGAATCTCTGTGTGCTAGTCGAGATATATTTTGCTTAATCACGTTTGCCAGCTGAAATTCCCCTTGGGAACAGGAGTTTTCTTTGCTCCCTATTCCCAACTAGTTAGTGGTATTCCTTTGGCTGATTAAGCAGCTGCTGTGTTTATGTTTGAAGCTTTCCTTGCATGCTTCCGATTTCCATCCTGGTTAGAAAGTACATCTTAATGGTAGACTGCCATTATTATAATAATTGATACTTATTGTGAATGGTAACTGCTAATTTCAATATTTAGAGTCTGGTGAAAGTAAATTATATAAACTTGAGATATAATAGCAATAATAATAAAGTTCAGGAAGTGGAGAGACCAAAACAAATGCTGCACATAGATCAGTAGCTTTTATTTTCCTTCTGTAACTTCTGCATGCTCTTGCAGAGCCACATGCAAGATGGTGGAATCTTCTCCCAGCTTCTCCTTTAGTAAAGTTTTCCGTTTGGCCAGCTTTGGGTTTGTGCTGTTGATTATACTTTACGTTTTCCAGTGGTTTATTCTCCGTAACTATTTTTCCTGGACAGAACGCTCTCTGTGGTCTCAGCCAAGTGACCTGAGGGTAGATGCTCTGATTTTTTTCAACTAGCACAAGATGTAAAATGCTGCCGTTCTCATTTGACACTGTCACAGCCACTGTATGCATATGGCAAAGGAGCAGAGAGGCAGGGATTTGGGGTTTTTTTTTGGTGGGAGGGGGAAATATATATTTTTGGGTATATATTTTGAATCATTTTCAAGCCACTTGGAATGTCAGGTTTGGAAGAATGTGGCTTGACTAGACTGAATTTCAGGCCTTGGAACTGGAAGAAGGAAAATGGAGGAAAAAATGAATGAAAAAGACTTGGGGGGAAAGAAGGAGGTATGTATTGAGGAGTAGCAAAGATTTGGTAGCAGAAAAAAAAAAAGTCCATATATGCATGTAATATAAGACACCAAATTAGCTGTGGGGGAGGAGGAGGGATGACTTGTTTATCTTTAGTGTAAGAACAGCTCTTTGGAACTAGAGTCATTCCTTGGATGAAATGCTGAGCAAACACGCCTGGGTTTAAATGACAGGAGGAAGAGAGGGCAAGGTCTGCGGATTCCAGAGAAATGGTTTGCTAGGTCTCACCCCTTCCTTGTGTAGTGGTGGCATATAAAGTGCTGGGAATTAAAAGGTTTGTACTGGAGACAGAGGTATTTTAAATTAAAAGCTGGTGGAAAGTTAGAGCTGTAATTTCAGTGTATTTCTGACCCTGTAGGAACAGAAGTAGAGCAGCTGTAGAGCTCTGAAGGAAGTGCCCTCTGCTCATGAGGAGACTGGGTTGTGGCTGTGCAGCCCTCGGAACGGGAATTTCTTTTTTTCAGAGCTGTCAGCTGTTAGGAAGGGGTGTACTCCTGTGGTGGCCTTTAGGCTGATGTACATTTTAGGAATGAGGTTTGGGAGGCGAACTGTTGCTTAGCTGTAGGCCATGAGAAGAAGGTGTGTGTCTAGGGTTTGGAGCTTAGAGAATCTGAACAATATTCAGTGGATTGTTCAAGGCGGTAAAGCCAAATTATTCCTTCCAATGCCTGTCATATTATTTTTCCAACCTTTCTGACAGGGGGAGTAGGTTCTCCATTGATTCTTATGAGGTTCTGTTTCAAATACAGGTAATAGCACAGCCAGTTTTGGCAATGGATCTGCTTCTAACATTATCTTGTTTTACAGCGAGAGAGGGTGTCAAAAGAAGGGAGTTGCTGTGCTGGGAGATTTTCATGCCCAAGTCCAGAGACAATCTGTGTTCTGAAGAGCTTACATCCTAAATAGGCAAGATGGACAAAGGGTAGAAGGAAGGAAGTGGTATTAGCCTTGGTTTGCAGATGAGGCAGACAGAGATTAAAGGCATTTTTATTTTTAACATGTTTATTAATAGAAGTGTACTAGAAAACTTCCCTACTAGAAGCTTGGTTTAGATGGGCAAAGAATTGTTATAGCTTAAAACAGTTTTAAAGAGAACATATTATATTGATGTAAGAGCATTTGTCAGAAATGTAAACGGGCCAGCCATATCCCCTCTACTTCTCATAGGTAACTTGTCCAAAGTCACAAGCTGAATCCATATAATTGCCCCCAAGCAACCCATGTCTTGCTCGTATTTGGAAATTAATTGCTGTAAGGACATTAGTTCTTTCAAGGGTAACAGCCCAGATGAAGAACTTCAGATTATTTAGATGTCGCTTTGCAAGATTTCCTTCGTGAAACTCAAAATCATATGGATGTGATTGACTTGGAGGTTTTGGGATCAAAAATACTGCAGGTCAGAATAATTCTCTAAATGGTAACCCTCAAGCAACTGTAATAGTCACTAACCACATGCAAACTTTTAAAGTCTTGCATTGCTAGTGAACAGCAGTAACCCAAGAAGTCGTCGGACTGGGCTGCTGCCCGTTAGGAAAATGATGGTAAGCAGAACCAGAGGAAAACTTGATGGAATCGAGGCATTGCTCCCTGCTCCTGCCAGTGTGGGGCAGTTCCCTGTTCCGGTGTTATTAATGGTTACCTAGTGCTGTTTAGAAACATGGCAAGTGAACGGGTTTGTACCACTTCTCTCACGCTCTTGACTGCAAGGATTTGACTTCAGCCTAGTTTTTTTTCCCCTCAATTTAATATAATCGCATTGTTTGTTGTTATAAAACCTTTTAATATGGCTTCTCTTTCTCTTTGGTGTTTACATTCTTCAAATATTTGTTGACCACTTCACTTTGCCCTTCAAGTTACCCTTTTCATAAATGAGCCTCCTGACTATTGTGGTGGTTTTGTTGCTTTCCTTTGACCTTATTACTCTCTAAGAATATCTTTCTGGTTATATGGCACCTTTATAATGAAGTTCCTGGTAGAGATTAACTGAATGTACGGAGCAAATATTTCAGCAGCTTCCATGAGATATTTTATATATATATATGTATGTAATTGATCAGACTATTCGGCTCTGGGTCGCCTGAGTCTTCCATGCTGCTCTATCGTGTTGCAAGAACACGTGAAATTAGCTTTGTGCTCTTACCCTGCACCCTGTCGAGCTGCGATACTTTCTTCCTTTCTCAGTCCTTTCAATTGCTGGACATGACTTTCTGCTGCCTCCGTTTTGCCTGTTTGGAGCAGGTACAAGATCAAGGACAGTGTAGCAGTCTTCATGCTTTGCCCAGGAAAGAATCAGTCCCAGTCTCTGTTTATTTTTCTTGTGAGACAGGTTTGGTATTTGTGTTTATACACACTGTGAGTGTGAGTCACATTCTTACCTTCTGCGTTTTGTAACCTCTCTGTAGAGGATGGCCTTTCAAAGAGGTTGTATTTGGAAATACGTGTGCATTGCAGACAAATATTAGTCCTGTCGCTGCCTGTGCTGCCTGCTGTTGAATAAGGGAAGTCGATGGTTTGTGTTGTGTCTGATAAGGTTTAGAGAAGCGTGAAGAGTCCGTATGTCTGTAGAAATGGCTAAGTAGAGAAGGGTGCTCTGCAGGGTGGGAGTAAGGAATTGAATTTAGAGGTAGTTAGGATGCTTGGGTCCGTGCTGACTGCTCTGCTCCTAGTGCTCCTTGGTGGTTTTTATAGTGGGGAGTCCCGCGATGTTTAATAAAGCTCTGCTATGGTGCCCCTGCAAAAACCTTTGGGATGCCAGGGATGTGCAGCAGCATGGAGAAGCTGTCCCAGGGCAGTCAAACAGGTAGATAAGAGCAGGAAGAGAGAAGTCCTGAAATTCTTAGCTGTCCTCAGTGAATGGAGTGAGGAGCAGGCAGGGTTAACGGAGCTCCAGTGATGTGGGCTACAGGGCATTCTTAAAGAGACAGTGGGCGCTTTTCTTTCCAGTGGGCAGCAGCCAGTTCAGATGCCAGAGCTGGGCAGCAAGTTGCAAAGAAGGCTTTGTTTCAGCCATGCCAAGCTGTTATCAGAGCGGGAAATCTTTTTGTCAACTACGTTTGAGAGCATAAAATGCATTGGAGCAGTAAGATTCTTGAATTGTTTAATGATCTCTCCCCCAGCAGAATTGCTTCTGTCTGCAGTTTGAATGGTGGTTGCAGAGTCGGAGAGCAGAGGAGCAGGGAAGACACGCAGCTGCGCCCCGGGAAATGCGATGTGGTAACAGGTGGCGATTCAATCGTTCAGCTCTTCGTTTTTCATCTCCCAGGCAGGCAGGAGGACTCCTTCCTGGGGATGCAGGTTCCTTTGTGTTTGTGCGTGCGTTGTGAGGTCAGGCAGTTCCTCAGGAAAAAGGATGCTCTGACGCAGTGCGGGGCTGGGATGGAGATACAGAGGCTTTGACTGAGAAATCTGAGTAGGGCTGGAAGGGAGGGATGTGGGGGGAGAAACTAAGCAAGGCTTTTGTGGAGCAGTGTTCTGTCTTCATGGGAGCAGGAGCTGGACTGAGTAGCTGTTCAGTGGTGTGAGTGAGTTTCTGGGTGAGCCTGGCAGAAGATGACAGGAATCTGAGGCCATCCTGGAAGCTAGGATCAAGCCAAGGTTAAGAAAGTCAACCAGTGAGAGTGGTGATGAATCCGGTGTGTGTGGTTGGGTATGGGGATTGAAAATCAGGGGGGTTTCAGGAGGAGTCTGAAGGTAGAGATGGTGATGGTTCTTGGTAAGAAAGGCTTTGGTTGGGATAAAGAGAAGGAACAGTCTGGAGAAACGGAGAAGCTGGCATAACTGTAACTGTATTATATTGTTCAGAAGCTCACACTGCACCAGCCAGTGCTGAAGAAAGAGATCGGACCCTTTGAGTGCCCTTTTCCTTCATAGATCTGCTCATGGACCTGTGCTGTTCCTTCTGGGTGCAATGTGGAACAGGGAGTGGAGGGGTGGTGGTGATGAGGGGCTTGCAGGAGTGGGTGTGTCTGTGCCAGGAGAATGGGTGTAGCCCAGCCCCTGGCCCGGAACAGCCGATGTGCATTTTGCTCTCTCCAGTGGCAGCTGGTGAAGCTTTATCCAGAATCCTCTCTTTTTGCTGAGGTTTCATAGGAACAGCGTATATGATGGTTGCTGCCCAGTTATGGGGAGCAGAGGGGGGGATGTGGTGTTTTCATGTTCAGGGTGGTATCTGAAGAATGTAATTTTTTTGTGTTGGGTTTGAGGTGAAGTGTTGCTGCTGCTTGTCCCCTGGTGGCTGCCTTTGCAATGTCACTGGAAGTACAAGGACATGACACTTAACTCTGTCCTGAACGTTGCCCTGGTCAACCTGTTGGTCTTGCAACTGGGATGCACTCAGACCCTGGTGGTCAAAGGTGACTCCCTTCGTTGCAGCAGGGTTTGAAATCAGTGCACGCTCTCATCTTCATGCCTGTCACTGCATGGTTGAAGTCTTGCACCCTAAACTCCTGCCTGCAAGCTGCCCAGCCCTCAGCTCACTGCTATAAAACAAATACGTATGGGGGTTTCTTTATTAGTGCTCAAGCTCAGAGGTGTCTGTTAGCGTTGTTGATGTGCTTGTTAATCTTCGTTTTTGAGTACGCTGACTGCTCTGTGCATTACCTGTTAACGCAGCACAAGTGCTTCTGGGGTAAATATGCACCAGCTTATCGTCAGTGCACTAGAACAGAACATAGAAGGGTTTCAGAGGAAGAAGGAGATGAATTTAGTGTCAAGTGGAAGTTGTCAGGGGACTTAAGGGTATGTAAGTATCTTTGTCATGTATGATGAGAAATTCAAGACAGAGGATTTGCGGGAGGTCAGCTCAGCCAGCCTTTTCCACTGCATCGTCCCAAACTGGTAGTTTCCAGGCTGGGAGCTGTTACCTGTCTGTAATCCACATATGATAGCAGTGACTGCTGAAGAAACAGTCTAGGAGGATACTGGCCATGCTACAAATGCTTGTCCTGTGAGATGTAGGCTCCAGGTCTCACTCAAGCATTTCACTTGTTAATGCTGAGCCCAGCTCCCTGCAGCCCCTTTCTAGCCTCGTTTCACCTTTCCTGCTTTTGGCTTTCCACCTGCTGATTGTTGGAGCGTGGTGTTGAGGACAACAGGTAAGGCTCTGTTTCCTAGGTGAGTTGGGACCTGCTGTTTGTGAATGTCTTTAATTCTGTGTGGTTTCTTTTGTGCAATTAAGGAGAGCTAATTAGCTCCTTTAGTGCAGTCTCCTTGCAGAGGTAGCTGACCGCTTGTTAATCCTGGATTAAGTTCTTACTAAGAACTGGCTCTTTGTGTGTCCCAGTTAAGATGTTGACACTTTGTTCTCTCTCTCTCCTTGTTCTCCTCCTCCCCCCCTTCCTCCCCATGCCTTGAGCACATGATTGCCTGCCTCCTCCATCCCCCACTACTGTAGGAATCCCTGTGCTCTTTGCAGCCACTGTCTCCTGCTTCATGAAAATGCCATTGTCACTTCAGAGGACTCTCAAAAGATTTTTGCTTGATCTGGTACCTGTCTAAGAACCAATTTTCTGCAAGGGACGAGAAAGATGTTTTGGCAATGCTCCTTACTGCTGAATAGGGCGAGAATACTCTGGGGTTTGAAGAGTAGCACCTGTTTGGTTTTGCTGGAGGCTGGAAGGATGTTCTGTGGTCGAAGCAGGAGCTAGCAAACAGGACCACATGTTCCAATGAGAGAACTCAGCCTGTACAATGCTGTGCATTCAAAAGCAGAGTCCATACATTGCTAGTTAAAGAGGGTGTCTAGGAGAAAAGCAGCTTCTGTGCTCCAACAGCGGTACGAGCAAAAAAAATTAAACGTGCAAAATATTAATTACCATCTAGATGTGTCAGTTACGTTGCTGCTGCTAATCTTAATTGCAGATCTTGAGGTTGTAGCACTGCACTGAGTTTTCCCTGAGGACATGCTTTCTTGACGTTCCTGGTGTGTCTTTTTGAAGCTAAGGCAACAAGTGGGAAAGTGTAAGTGCCCTCTGGTTCTGTTCTGAACTCACCTGGAAAGTACAGGTGCTGGGGGATGACTGTCAACTGTCTCAATGGCTTTAGGTTTTCAAAATACATTGTATTAAAAGTGGACAAAGAATTATTAGGGAGGGGGAAATAAGAAACCTGATGTGTTTTCAAATCCCGGTGCTCATTGTCCCCAGCCGTTTTGCAGACAGACTGAAGGCTGCTGTTGGTTTCTGTATTGCTGGTGTGGCTTACAGGGAGGTAAGGTTGCTCTAGCTGGATATAGAGGGTATCTCAAACCCACTTGTTGCTCTGTAGGCCTGGGCATTCAGGCACTGGACTGTCTCATGTGTATCTGTCGTCAGCACTGCGCTTTAATTACTTGGTCAGTGCATCATTTCCTCTCACCTGAGGGATGCAATATGTATGAGTACGCTTGTGTTACGGCTGGGTCTGAGGCAGCAGAGCAAAAACCAGCCCTGCCGCTCAGCCCAGCAAGCAGTAAAGGTACGGCTCATGCTGTCAGCATGAGCACTGCAGCACAGACAGGCATGCTCCGCATTAGAGCATCCTTGGAGGGAGTGCTCCTCGTGTATGACCTGTTGGCTTTCTGTAGGGCTTGGTGGTCCTGTGGTGTCCAGGCTGCGGTGTGTGACTGTGTCATGCCATGAATAGCTCAGCAGTCAAGCCCTCCTAAAACTGTCCTCAGCACGTGAAATAATGCCCTAGTGCTTGTCTTGATTCTTTAACACCAGTACCAGGGCAAGGGCTGAGAGACGTGTATGTGCAAGGAAACCCAGTCAACATAAAATGTGTTCTGCAGCTCTTGAACAAAACAGGAGCCGGTAGCTTTACATTAAGGGAGAGCTTCCCTAAAGGCCCCTAAAAATCTTTTCAATGCAGTATTGTCAAAGTATTATCACCGTGAAACAAGCTGTGTTTGCAGTGATGTGAATGGTGCTGCAAAGACCTGGAAATGTAACAAGAGGATTTGTCCTTGCAAGAGTTGTGGGTTGAATTTTGCAGATCTGACAGATGCAGAACTTTTGTTTGATTCATCTTCTCTCCTGGCAGTCTGAAGAGTGGGTAGGTCTTAAACTCATGTATTGAATCTATCTTACGATTCATGACCGGCTTTGAGCCTTTGCATGGCTCCAGATCTGAGGCAGCTGCTGTACTGAATTTCATCAGAGCCTTTGGGTCAGTGTAGCTCTCGTGTGACCATTGAAAAATTGTATCTTTGAAACTTTAATAGGCATTCAGGCAAAAACATACCAAAAGTTGTAGAGGCTGAGAATCACACTTCCGACTGTTTTCATACATCTTTGAATGCCATAAGAAAAAAAAAACAAACCCACCACTGAGATTCATAGACTGTAAAATGAAGTGGGACCATTCAGACGCCTCTTTGAAGTCCTGTCGAATGCAAGGTACAAAACTTGCCTGAATTTTGTTTGAGGTACAGAACAGTACTGAAGAAAACACAAAAAGTTGCATAATATTGTTTGACGCAGATGGATAATCTAGCCTTGAATTCATTACAGTGGTTAGTTTTGTTTCTTTCCAAAAATGCGTCTCTCTTGTCTAGTCAGAATTTGTCTACAGTGGCAGCTCTGTAAATGGAGAAGGTGAAGAAAGAAGCTTGGTCACAAGAAGGATGTCAAAAAGGTGACATCAAGCTGATGGGTCTCTTAATGGGGCAATGCATTTATTAAAGCAGTGGCATACATACAGTGAAGCCATGTGCATTCATGTGTATTTTTTGAGTAATTTGAAAAAAATGATGGTGCTGTTGTACTGTCCTGATAAAGATGTGGTAGTGCTTTCAATTTAATTGCACAGTGGCATGAGTCTGCTGGTGCAGAGCATTGATTTATAAGAGCGGAGCACCTCCTGCTGCCACTGGTTTTGATTATAGTGAAATGATGGATAATCAGCCGTTTGGAAAGATGCTCTTTTGGGACATTAACACTGAGTGCTGCGACTGATTCTCAGAGAAGAGAAAATGGTCAGCCCTGTGTATGGAATGGGTAAAGTGCAACAAAAGAAAGCAAAGGGCAGAGTAATGAGTATTTACGTCACTTCAGGCTCAGCTCCTTTGGTTTTTGGTGGGGAGCATTCAGTCCCTGCAGGGGTCAATCATAGAATCATTAAAGTTGGAAAAGACCTCAAGGATCATCAAGTCCAACCCAACACCACCTAACTAATCGCAGCATCTAAATTTGGCTGTAGCCAGACTCCTGGTGTAGGTACTCTGATTTATACTCTGAGGTGCCTGCCTTGCTCAGCCGATGCCACGGGGAACTCTGCAAATAAACCTCGAAGGTGGGCGATGTGGATGTGGACTGAAGAGGCTGCTGAGGAGCAGAAGGTGTGAATTTTTAAACAGCAGTAGCCAGACTGGTGCAGGACCTTCTCTGGGTACTCTTTAAGGGTTGTCTGCACTGGAAAGTGATTTCACATTTAAAGCCCTATAATAACGCAGAGTACTTCCCCACGTGGACACCTCTGGTTCAGATCAAGGGTGTCAGTCCAGGAAGCTGTTGCAGGTCGGTTCTGCACTAGTTCTTTGCACAAACAAGGTCTGATTTCATATGCTGGAAGGAAAAGTGCAAGCTAGTTGATTGTTTTGCTCTCTTCTTTTCATCCTTCAGCCTGGGTAATTCATGTTGTGCTGTCAGAGCCCTTGAGAGGGAGGGACTGAACCCTTCTCCTGGTCGTGGTGTAAAGATGTCCGTGAGTGGGTGTGCGGGGACACGGTGGTGTGTACGTTCCCCAGAGAAACACCATGTACTGATACTGCTGTGCAGTTGTAAGCTTTGCTTGATAACGTTTCTTTAAAAAGCCCAGGCCTGTTTACACATGGATAGGCATGAAAAATGAAACCCAATTAGCTTCCTAGACGAAGTAAGCTAAATTGAGTTGAGGTCACCTTAATTCTGAATGAGTGTGTGCTCACAGTGTTTAATTCCGTTCAGATAATCCACTTTGCCTGTTAATTAGGGTTTCATTTTCCTGACTGTTCTTGTATTGACATGCTTCAAAACTTTCTCCCACCCTTGTGAATGGTCTAGTGTGTACACAGGGAGGATGAGTACGATTTTCTCAACCTGTAGGATCTTAACCTGTAGCCTTTGCCAAACCTTATGAACAGCATCGAAAAGTGGCAGGTATAACCAGGGGACCTTGGGAAAAAAAAAAAAAGAAAAAATCAGCAGAGCTCCCCCTCCCCCCTTTTCCTCTGGCAGACATGAATAATGAAGGCATTAAGGGGGTTGCATTATGTAAAGCGCAGCCCACAGGCTGCGTGCATGCGCGCGCACGCGTGTGTTTGTGTGCGCGTGCAGCAGCGCGTGTGAAAGAGCTGGCAGCGACGCAGGGACCCGAGCTGCACAAGCCATCATAACCACAGGGAGCGGGGCGGGGGGAGAAGAGCAGCCGAGCAGGAGCCCCAGCAGTATGCAAGGCAGCTGAGAGAGGGGGCTCGGGGTGCCCGCGAGGAGCCCCAGGCACCCTTTGGGAAGGGGTCTGAGATGGTGCAGGAGGTGAGTACTCTCCCACCTCGCCGCTGGCCCACCCTCGCTCTCCCCCCACCGCGCACAAGTGCATGAATGAATGAATGACTAGCTGCTCCGCGCTGCACCACGGTCCCTAATGGCTACCAGGTTAGTGTTACTCTCCTGTTCCTTCTGCCGATGGCTCTCTTCCCCTCCCCGCTGTGTCTGTGCTGTCTGCGGACGCGTGTGCACGCGCGTGCATGTGTGCATGTACGGGTGTGAAAGACGGAGCCCAAGGGCTGGATGCGGGGTGCTCGGCACAGGTTTGCCGAGCGAATCTACCATCTGAGACATACGCTTTCAAGGCAGATTAAATCTGGAGTCCATGTTGGTTGCTGCTGCTGCTCTGCTCTGTTTGGGGGACTTGAAAGCAGACAGCGTGACATCATGTTGCAGAGATGCTTCATTTCTTTTCCCTTCCACAGGCTGATTCCTTTTTTCCTTGTTCCCCCCCGTGCATGTGCCCTACCTCTCCTGCAGTGGAATTGCTAAAGCAGCCTTTTTGATTGTTTGAAACGACCGATGTGCAAATCTGATTGTTTTTTTCAGCTTTCATTCCCCTCGCCCCTCCTCCTTTTCCCTTTTCGCCTGCTGTCTCCCCCATCCTCCATCCCCAAAGGGGCAGTTATTACTCTCAGAACATCTGGGTGTATGGAGAGAGGCAGAAGGCAGCTGAAGTGGGATGAACTGGCAATGCGTTACGGGAGGGCAGCTCCCGCAGGAATATGATGTATTTGTTTGCCCATGTGCTCCCTTGCTCTTGAAAGGGCTCTGAGCATGCACACCGACGTCTTAGTTCTGCTTTGCGTTCCTCTCTGTGTCTCTCTATTTGCAGTGATGGGAAGGGACAGAATTTGGTTTGTACTGCTTTTTCAAGCTGTCCTCCAGAGTCTATACAGGTGGCTTTTATGTGTATTTGGGTTTGTTTGGTTGGTTTGTTTTTTCCTTTTTTTTGTTGGCAGGGGAGAGCAGTAGGAAATGAGGTTTTATTGCAGCGTGCGTGTTTATAGGCAGTGATAATTTGATGAATCCCCATTCCCTAGAAAATTGCTTTTTCTTAGATTGCTGGAGACTAGCATTGTCCTGCCCATCACAGAAATCACTGGTTCAGTAAAGAGGATATGTTCCTGTTTCCTTGCTTCACTAGCTGACGCGTGTCTGCAGGAGGACCATAGATTTAGGATGGAGCTTGTAATTTTGGCTCAGTAGGATGGAGGGAAACTTCAAGCAGAATCTCAGAGATGTATTTTACATCAGTTCCATAGCTTTGCATGCACAACATTGTGTCAAAGGAAACCCCCAACTGCCCGTGCCCAAGCTGGATAAAGCAAGAGAGAATATGTCATGTCGGGGGCCAAGTCTGAACCAGGTCCTCAGGACAAAGGACTGTGTGTGACTCTTGCACTGAGAGTGTCTGACTCTTCCCAGCATCGGCTGCAGCCCCTGGTCCTCTCCATGTTTGACTGTCGGCTGGACAGTGCTGCTGCATGGTTAGAGCAAAGGAGGCAGATTGCGTGGAGGAGATCAGGGTGAGGGGACATGAAATTGTGTTGTTGTTGTTTTCCGAATGATAAAGGGATGAAACATCAAGGGATCAGCAAAAGAAATCTATTTGATCCCAGCTTTGAAGATCACAGCATCTTCCATTAATTTATGAAAGCTGATGCTGATGAGCAGCAGGAGTGAGTGGGAAGATGTAAAGCTCTAGCTTTGTCTCCTGCTCCTGAGATATACAATATCCCTGTCCACCCCCGCGTTGTCGCTGATAAGATGTGCTGTGAGGCTTCATTAGACGTTTAATCTGTGATTTATGAAACCCCTGCCACGAGACTGGAATGTGTTCAGGGGGATGCTGCCTATGCTGGGGATAAAGTCCTGGGATGCTCGTAGCCTTGCTGCAGTTATAGCAGGAGATGGGCAGAAAGGAAGAGTGCTTGTGCTCTTCTTGAGGTCACCTGGGAGTTGCAGCCCAGCTGTGTCCTCATCCAAAAATGATCACAGATCTTTATCACTAGCTATTTAGTGCTATATTGTGTTTTTCACACTCTCCCTTGAAACAATGCACATGGATTGACAGCAACATTGTGTCTCCAAAACATTGAAAAGATTTTGATGATAGATTGGAAATAATGAAGATGAAAAGAAACGTGCTCAGATTTATTTTATTTTTTATTATTTGAGCTGTCAAGTTTTCAAACGTTTCTTCACGTCAGAAATGGCTTAACAGTGCCCCTTAGTATTATATTTGTTTTTAAACAAGACTTGCAAGCTCTCTTCTGTCCAAAGTTCCAGGCTCTGAGATTTTGAAGACAGCATCAGATACAGCAATTCTTGGTGTTAATTGCAAGAGCCATTGGCATTGTGGTGGGGAGGAGAGGAAGCGAAACCCATATCTGTTCCTTCTTTGAAAGTACAGCTATAGACTGAGTGACCTGCAGGTGACTGTTTTGGGGCTGTCTCTGAAACAGACGCGTCATCAGAGTCAGAGAGATGTGAAATTCTTATTTTGCATTATTTCCCCTTTATTGCTTTCCAGATTTCATTGTATTATCCATCTTCCTTGTCTTCCTTCAGAGCAAATGGAATTATATTAATTTGTGAGAGGTGGAGGGGTTTAGTGTATGATTTATAACACCTGTTGGTTCTCTGCGGATTAATGATCCTTTCTAAATAAATTGCATTATTATGACTGCTGCAGTATTATTAAGATCTGTCTTGTTCTATTTTGAAAACGTTTTCTGGCTTTTTCTTGGGATTTTTGCAATAACTCCAAGTGGGAAGGGAGCGGCGTAGGGATTGTTTCAGACACAGCACAGAGGGAGCTTCTGTAAGATATCAGAGCATTTGTCCATCAGAGTTGATAGTCTGTCTCTAGTGGTAACCGGGATCAGATGATTCAGAGAAAGACAATGGCACTGTTAATAATGCATTTCACCAACCTTGCAGTGCCGCATATGGGCAGAAGGCAAATTCCTTCCTAACGCTTGCAGTGATTTGCTAATCCCCTGAAGCATAATAATTGCATTAATTTTATCTCATGAATATGTAAACGTGCTATTGAGTGTCATAGGAGGAGGACACCATTGTGTGAAATGTCAAAATAATCAGAGTAAATCTTGGACGAGGATCGGCTTCTCTGTTAAAAACTAGTTGTTTGAAAAACATGCAGAGAGTATACTGTTCCTACTCTGCTTTTTGAAGCAATTGTCAGGAAACACTGCTTGTTTTCTGCACAGCCCTACAGGAGCCATTGCTTTTTAATTTAATATTTTCTTTTTTGTCTGTTTCACTGGGAGATGTAGTAGAAATACAGCATTTTGTTAGTGCCTGCGGAGCCATGGCAAACCCAGGATGTTTCAGGCTGGATGGAGGTTTTCGTTTGTGGATTATCAATTTGAAGCGAGTGTAGGTTGGTGATGACCAAAAGTTGTTACCATCTGCTTGCTGTTTGGTAGACTGCATAATGAGTTTCTGAATCTCATCTTTTTCCACTGATGTCAGACTGTATCAGAAGTATCTTTGTAGGCGTCCAATTAACCCCCTTACTAGCTGTTTCTGAGGAGAATTAACTCTCTTTGTACTACAGCCAGCCTTGAGGTGCCTTCGTGACCTTGTAGCTTTTTCTGCTCTTTTCAGGACTTTACCAGCAGAGTTCTGTTTTGTGCTTGAGGATCTCCTTCATTCTTGGTTAGGACAGCATGTAAGCACAGGCTTGACTTTGCACAGCCCGTACACTTCAGTGGGTCTACGTACGGAGTTAAAAATGTGCCTAAGTTCTCTGCTGGTTTGGGGACATGGTGCTCAGCACTTTCCAGCATTGAGCCCAATATTTGCAGTGCTGTCGGTAACCCCAATTTTGGGCCTTGAAGAGCTAACAGTCAGGTGGGAGCTGTGGGCTGCAGAGGTGTGAGCAACTTCCAACAGGTTTACTCTCGTAAAGCAAGTTCTTTGGAGAACTGTGGTAGACTTGGATGCTGCTGATTAACTTTCTGGATCAGGACTTTCTTCAGAAAGAACTCAAGGGATTTAGAAATATACAGCAGGAGATGGTGACATTGATCTCTTTCTGCCAAGCTGGTGATGGCAATGAAGGGAGGGAGCCTTGTGAGCCTGGAGCTGCCCCTTGTTTGGAAGAGCTGTCCTCTGTGTTACAAATCCCTTGGTACTCCTGGGAACATAGCGATTACTTCTGGCTACATTCTAGTTCACATGCTGCAACTGGCAGATTCAAATGGATTTGCTGTTCATCTTTTTAATCTGTATCACTGCGTGAGATGGGAACAGCAAGCTGCTGGTGTGCAGGGTAGCCGCGGGTGCTGCGACAGTGCCCTTCTGCAAGCTGTTGGCTCTGGAGGAACGCTGCTGGCTCTCGGGTATGTGTGATCCGGGAAAGAATCGTTGTAGGGTGCCTCTTTTAAACCCGGGGATGGCTGTGTTGTAGTGGCAGGCAGCAGATCTCATAGGATGGACAGACTTTCACGTCCGCTCAGGACTGCTTGAATGTCATTCATGCAGAATTTATTTCACATGAACAAACTCGGGTTTCTTGTTGAGTTCTTCATTAGAGCATTGCAAAAAGTCCTCTGGGATCCTTTATAGCTGTAAGAACCGCAAGCTTAGCTTGTGGAGTACAGACTGTAGCGTTTCTTAAAACCTACTGCTTGCTGAAGTCTCTGTTCACCGGCTGGTCCAAATCTTTACAGGAAACATTCTGCTGGAGGAGGAAATCTGACTTTTTTCTGTCTTGCCTTGTGCCGCTGCTTTGTGGAGCATCCAGGGTAGGGTGTGACCAAGTGGCTTGTCCATGCGTTGCCAAATGTTCATTTTTCCACCACCTAAAGAAAAGCTCGGTTCTTCCCTGTGCCGCTCCAGGTATCGAGGCTTGTCTTCCACATGGCTGAGCAGAGTTTGGCCTCTTCCTGGCCCCACCACACTTGCTTATTTTATTTTTACTCCCGTCGTAAGACGGGGTGTTTCTCTTAGGCACAGCATGAACACAAAGCAAGAAGACATACTCTGCCTTCTGTGCTTTGCTATATGCTCCATGCAGGGGTTTCACCTGGGAGCAGGGGGCTGCTTGCTGTTCCATCGTTGTTTGTGTTCTGTCCCTGCCCTAATCCGCTGCGGCTACTGAAGGCTACGCCGCAGGGGTATGCGGGGCCCTGAATGCGCTCTGGTCAATTAGGTCTCTAAAGCGTTATTTATTACTATTATTTTTTTTCAAAGTGGGTCAAGCCGTTTTGGCATTTCAGGCGTTGATTCCTGGTTCAATTGCGGGCCTTGGTCACTATGGCAACTGCAGAAAGCGTTCGTCATGGCTGTGCCTTGGGTCGGATTCAAACTTCAGGGACTGAGCAGGAGCAGCAAGAGTTTTGAGGGCTCAGGGCAGGGGGAGGTGAGCGGGACGGAGCTGCCGGCTTGTGGGTTTTGTGCCCATCCTCGCTGTTGTAAGGCTGGATTAACAGACTCCTTGTGTTCCTCATTGTGTGCGCACCCATGGGGTCCTTCACCTGAGAAATATTCGGCATTGCTCAGTCATCAGGTAGTAGGAGGGGGGTTCAGACCTCTTAAGTTCGATCAGCTCTTTGCCACTGACTTAGAGGAGAGCCTAAGAAGGCGCTGTCAAAGCTGCCTCTGCAAAGGAGATAATCCATACGTCCCTAACACAGTATGTATGGATGAATTTAGTTTTTTTACGCGTGCCAGAGATGCTAAGTGACTAGAAAACAAACTTGGAGGCCAGAGTCTGCCCGAGATTGTGCTTGGCGGAGCTGGCACCAAAACGTATGGCCAACGGCAGTGTGAACTGAGCCTGGACAAACACATACACGGCAGCTTTAAGCTGGTTAGTGCTGATGCTGCTCCTGGGCAGTGTGGGATGCTGAGCTGTGACTGACAAACCCACTGAGGAGCTTTGTAAGACCTTGGGTGATGAGCTTGCATTGGCCTCCCTAGCTGCAGGCTGCTTCGCGGTGTCTGTTCTGGATCCTGCCTGTGTGCGAGTCAGTGAATATCGGAGCTAGTATCAATGTATTTATTGCAGTCCACAGAGGGGGAAATTTGTCTCATTTCTCATTTGATTACAACTTGAGTAAAAGAGTACCAAACTTTTTGCCAGGTTTCACTTGAGTTTCACATGCCCACGGTGCAGCTGTGCTCTGGTTTGGAGCTGGTTACCTTGCGCTTTACTTCAGAAGCAGTAAAAACTCAGTGCTCCTTCATAACTATAACCTGAAAGCAAGCAGAACCTTGCCTAAATTTGACCTGGTCTTCACAGAGTTGCTTGAAGCTGAAACTCAAAGTGAAACTTGTATGAACTCCTGTGAACTGAAAATGAGAAGGAGGTTGTGCATGATAAACTCGGGTTTCGTAGAGCTGCAGAAGAAAGACCAGTAGGTCTGTTCAAACAAATTTAGTGCAGTGGTATGTGCCTCAGGAACATTCACTTCCAGTTCTTGCCTTGTATTTCTGGGGACTTCGCAAATAAGCCACTTTATGTGGAATCAAGCATGCTGGGGACAAGATGACATTATCTACCCGTATCTGCTAACTAACATTTAGAAGATGTTAACCTCTGCAGAGGTAAGAGGTGGATATGCTTTTTATCTGAGAATTAATGAAACCTCAGACATGTATTCAGCTTTTCTAGATTTTCAGAAAGGAAATGATCCATTTTAACTGCCTCACTGTACATCCCATTGTAAGAAGCAAACTTCAGTTTGCTCTATATAATTGGGCTTAAATGATAGCCTTTAAGAGTTTGTGCTGGCTTCTTTAATTCAGTCCCTTACAGCTGTAATTCCCTCACCCTTGTTCTATTGCCTGCTGTTCCATCGCTCGGATGTGGTTTAAATTCTAGTGCTCAGAAGGTAACAGGGTCCCGTAGCAACTCAGCGTGGCAGAGTTAGCACAGAGTTGGTCCTTGGATCAGCCCAGGTCCCACTGTAACCTGCGGGCTGCAGAGATGGACAGTACCAGCTCGAAAGGCTTCTGAGATGTTCAGAAAGTCATAAATAGATGTGACTGCTGAAGGAAATGAGTTACGTAAGGGAAAATGGATGTAGTGTGTGGTATTTTGAAGAGTCTGGCAGGAAGAAGAGGCATCAAAAGAGAAGGAACAGTGAGGAAATCTGTGCTTTCCTGTTCTGGATAAATGTGTGTGTGACTGGCTTTCTGATGGAGGTGTTAGGGCATTTGCTGACGATACGGGATGAAAAGTTCCATTCCCCTAAATGGTTCATAATTTCTGGAAAACTCTGAAAGGTCTCTTGAAAAGATAACTTTTTTTTTTTTTTAAATAATGGGAGCATTTATATTATAGCGAAACATTTTCATGCCCAACTCTAACTGGTGTGGGAAGGATGATTTGAATCAGGAAATGATGATTGCATTGTCTGTCATCATGACTCCCCTCCCAGTGGCCCGTAATTTTTGATGATCTTTAATGGAGTGTTTTCTAAAAGATCTGATTCCATTTTTCTGCATCCTGTTGAGAATAAAAAGAGGGACAGAGTGGGATTGTCTGGAGAGCACACAGATGGCTCCCTCACTCTTGAGTGCAAGTTTAGGTTTTCTAAGGTCGGATCATCATTTTAAACTCTCTGAGCCGACGGGGGGGGATGATTTCATTCTCTCAGGCATTCAGTGGTGGTCAGATGAATTGAAGAGGGGGTGGAGAAAGGCACTGGCAAGCCATTGGAGTTAGCTCTGCACCAGTAAGTGATAACTGCCTGCAGTCTGATTTTACTGGGGACATGAGTCCCAAGTGTGGCTTTGGGTGGCTTGCATCAGGAAGCCGGTGTGCTAGTGGAGAAATCTGTGGGTAATGCTCCACCTCAAGGCATGGGTGCAGTTCCTTTCTGTTTGAACTGAAGATTTTTAACCTTGCTCTTTCCTTCTTTCCGCAGTACTGCCAGTAACTCAAACCGCAGCACGCCTGCCTGCTCCCCGATCCTGCGCAAACGCTCCCGGTCCCCGACACCACAGGACTCCCAAGGAGACGCCATGGTGGAAAAAGGCTCAGACCACTCGTCAGACAAATCCCCTTCCACGCCGGAGCAGGGTGTACAGCGTAGCTGCTCCTCTCAGTCAGGCCGCAGTGGGGCCAAGAATTCCAAGGTGAGGAGCGAGCAGATGCCTTTGGTCAAGATGTGCACGTGTCCCCCGTTCTAAACTCTCTGCTGTGGTACACTGGCTTTTTCCCGAGCCTTTTTTTCTCTGGCTAACTTCCCTCTTTCTTCCTGTATCCTACTTGTGAAAATTCTTCTAACTGGGAGCTATTTGCGTAGGTCAGACTCCAGCACAACTCTTTACCATCCTTTCCCTGACCTGAGCCTGTGAGTTGCTGATGGTGTGTACCGCAGTCCTAGAACGCCTTATGTAGGCGAACCTTCTTGCAGTCAAAGCCCTGTTACCTTGGGAGGCCCTGTGCTTTTGAGAAAGACCTTGAAAATCAGCTGTTGCGTTAATTTTTTTATAATATGGATCATGAAGGGTCATGGAACAAATAAAGGTTCCTCTGTGCAGACAGCCTGTGAAGGGCTCATGTGTTTCTCCGGTCCTGTCTGAGCCCTGTGCTGGGGTGAGGTGCAGATTGCACGGATCCAGGTTGCCGATCCTCTGCACGTTGCCTCCTGTTGGTGCAGAATTATGGTGGTCTGGCAATTTCCCTGCAAATCTTGGCCAGGGTAGATGATGCTTTCCCTAGGAAGGTATTGTGTCTTTTGACTGTATTAGGACCACTATCAGCTTTGGCTTTGCTGTACCAAGGAAGAGGGTTTCAGGTTTGGGAACTCTTGATTTTTGGTGAGCAGTGGGACCTGGTGAAACACTCACGAGGGCTTTGGGAGCCAAATACAACCTTTGATTATAGCCCTAAAGTCAGTGGTTTATTGTAAGATAGCTGTCAGGAGCACTTGTGTTTTTCCAGATTCCCAGTGAAATATTTCAGCCTGAATAACTTCATGGTATCACAGGCATAACTCTGATGGCTTGTGTGAATCGAGTTGTTAGATCTTTGCCCGATTCATGGCTGGGTGGTGATGCACACAAGAAGTGCTAATGTACTCCCCTCTGGGGTCACTGCCAGCAGAGGAGACGGGCGGCGTTGGCCCACGTTCACTGATCTGACACCACATAGAGGGGAGTGTGTGCATTCGAAAGATGGAACGAAGGGTTTTCTTCAAGATGAATAATTTGAGACCTGTCAGTTCTGAGGTTGCCCTTGAGGTCAGACGTGCTTCCTGTGAACACAGTGACCTACAAACACCACCCCAGGGCAGCAGGAGCGGGTGACACCCTCCTGCTTGAGGGTCCAGCCCCAGAAGAAACCAACGCAGATGGGAGGCAGGCAGGATGCAAGGCACACTGTGCTTATAGCCACACCGGGGGACACTCTGGGGGAAATGGTGTCGTTGGTAGGATGAGTTGCATTGCCCTGGCCCATAAATCCCATGGTTCTGTGAGTTAAGACCATGGGAGTCCAATTTTTACCAACACATTGACCACTAAAGCTTGACTTGAATTCATGGTGCTTTTCACAAGGAAGGGGGGGAAATCATGCTTTCAGTTGGGTTTGTGGGTTTTCCTTCTCTTGATTTGTGAGGTAATTTTTCTTCTTCCCTTAATTTCTCTCTTTTCATTCCTGCATGCTTTCTCTCCGATTAAGTCACACAAGCGCCTCTCCAAAGTAAGCCTTCTTTTTTCTCTCCTGTCCCCCGCTGTAGAATTGTCTCATCGCTCAGAAACTCTCCCCATGGTACTAAGCGGTGACCCCAGTAAGGCATTCTCCTGGTGCAGCTGTGAGAATGTCAGCAAGAGCTCTGCCTGATGCCTGTAGCTGAGAAGCTGGTTTCACTTATGTCACTGGGATCTCCTTAATATTTGCTCACGTGGTGTGAGAACTGGCCAGTTCATCACACTCCTTCAATGACTTCCAACTTGTTTAGCCTTTGTTTTAAGGTTTACTTTCCCTCTCCCTTAAGTGAGCTGCTGTCTTTGCCAGGGAGCAATCTGCTGGCTTTGGTAGGCTGAACAGCCCCGTAATGCCTTCTCTTTCCTCTCTTCTTACTATGCCTTTCAGAACAAGAGCCGATCTCCGTGACTTTTTGCCTGGTTTTTACGATGAATAGTAGTTTTGTGGCCAGTGATCTCAGCTTACTGCCCTTCCATGCACTCTGCGTGATGTAAATATTAAAGATCAGTGATTTCAAATGAACCCAGCTTAAACCTGTTAGAACAGACCTGTCCCAAATGAATTGTGAGAATTCATGGGCTCGCTCTGAAAGGTCGTGAGTGGAAGATCCCGCTGTGGGTGCTTGGATTGGAGATAAGCTCATCTGAGATTTGATCTCACATCTCTATGCTACGCTCAGAAGAGTGTGAAAATCAGAAATGCAGATGGGATGCTTACGGGACAAAGTGCCAGGCTGTTGGCACTGCCGTGTGTATACAAACAAGGAAAGTTACAATCAGAATGGCTTGGATGGCTTCGTAGTCCATGAAATCAATGCCTTGGCCTTTCCCCAGCTGATGCCTCAGATTTAATTCTGGGCAAGTTCGTAGAGAGCAGTGAAGCCTACAGCACTGGCTTGTTGTTTTTCCTTGGTCATAATGCCTCTTGTAACCAGCCTGACCTCGCATGATTGCTGGTGTCTGCTGGAAGCTTCTTTATGTCTTTTTTTTAGACAGATTGTCTTTTGCTTGGTGACTGTGGCTTGGATAACTACCAGTGAGGACTGTGGGACTGACGTCAGGTGAGATGTGAGAGATGTTGATGCAGGTCTGGAGTGGCAGAGAGTCCTGAAAGGGTTGCTGGTGAGTAGAGGTGTGTGGGTCAGGACAGGTCTGGTAGGCTGGAGGTGCTTTCCCTAAGCCGTGGAGAGATTTGTTAGGAGAGGGACAGGTGGGAAGAACGTTGGTAGAGAGCGATGTATGTGTAAAATGTATGTGTAGTGGTTCTGTGATGTGCTCACAGCCAGCCCCTTGCTTTTCTGAGAGAAAAAAACCCAACACCTTTAAGACAATCAGAGACACAAAGTGGACCTCAGATGAGTTCCAGCGCGAGGAAGCCAGTGCACAGAGGGAAGGGATTCTGGGCATGACCTCCGCCAGCCTGTGTCAGAGCCTCCTGCCCAGCTTGCCCACACTGGGTGCACAGGGTCAGCCTAAGGCAGCGTGAAGCATGAATCTCTTTTCTCTGCTCCCCGAAGTGGCTTTCTCTGGTACGAGTGAGGAATCTGAGCGGTAATAAGCCCCGATTTTCCCCACGCAGATCATGATGGTATCTGTTCAAGACAGGGAAAGGTTGGGAACAAAGAACTTAAGGACAAAGATTTTGAAATCTCCTTTCTCAGCCTCCTCTCCCCACCCCTCTCCTGCAAGAAGAATGGTCTGATTTTCCAACCTGTCTCGCTAATGACATGAAACAGCTTGAGCCCATGAGTTGGATGCTGTGTTTATACAATTGCTGACAGATCTGCTTGAAGTCCCCTGCCTTCTTTTGTCTGTTGTGTTACTTGTCGTGCTGCAGTGTTGCCATCAGAGGGAGCAGTTCACCTGGAGATTTAAGCACTGGATTACATCTGTAGGAAGTCTTTTCTGGAGCTTGCTTTTCCATGCTGTCCACCGGTGTGGCATGGACCAAATCACCTGTGGGCGTGTGTCAGCCTTAGGCTTTTACCGGCAAACATTGCTGCTTTTGGAACCGCTTTCTGAACTCAGCAAAAACACCCTTTCTGCTACCATACAAACATGAAATATGTATTTTTAACTCTTTTGCTCTTGCCCAAGGATAAAAGTGATTGCCTTTCCAATACTTCAGATTTTTCCCGCTGTCTATAGCTAGTAATGAATGCTGAGGATAAATACCAGGTTAGGGGAAAACCATGAATTTTGATCTAGGTGCTTAGAGAACAGCTTAGGTCGGAAGGGATCTCAGGTTCTCTAGTCCAAGCCCCTGCGCAAAGCAGGGCTGATGTGGTTGTATCAGGTTGATGTAAAGTCTTGGTCAGCCACGGTTTTCAAACCTCCAAGTCTGGAGATCCCACAGCTTCATCGGGCCCCTGCTCCAGTGCTTAACCACTCTTGTTGTGAACAGGCTCTTTCCTTCTGTTCAGATAGAATTTCCCTTACTGCAGCTTATGATTGTTGCACCTTGTCCTGTCGGTGTGCGATTCTAAGGGTTAGGCTGTGTCTGCTCCATTACCCCTACCAGCGGGTGGTATAATCCCCTTTAGGTAGTAGGTCATGAAATACTGGTTGTTTTGGACTGGGGTGAGGGATATGGGAATAAATTTCATCAATTTCTTTGAGTTATTTGGCCATAGAAGCCAGGTGAATAGCATAGATTTTGCAAGTACTTGGATCAGAAGAAAGGGCTCTGGAATCCGTTCGGAGCTCTGCCCTCACCCTGGTTCTGTGCCTCTCTCTCGCTAGTTGTAAAATGGATTTAGGGATGCCTCTAGAGCTCTATGGCTTGTCATTCACTTGGTAAAAGGTTTCAGTTCCCTTGGAAGCACCAGAGTGCAGGAGTGAGTTGTGCCCCTGGTCCCAGTAATGCTAAAAGGGGGAAAATTCTGTTGGCATCAAGTTAGCAGGCTGAACGTCGTACTGGTGATCCACTGCTTCCCATCTGCACCGTAAAGCTGTCGTCTTCCATCGCAGTATGTGCAAGGGTGAGATCATTAACCCATGAAGATTTAAAGGCAACGTTAATTAAAGGCTGAGAGAAAATACCCCATTTGTTGCCCTCCTCAAGTTCTCCTGAGTTCTTCCTCGTTACAGCCACCATGTAACTGTGAACTCGGGGATCTGCTCCTGTAGAATCATCACAACCAGTGACATCTTTCCCACCTCTGTGTGCAACTCCTTTTCTCTGTTGCTTATTTATTTTCTCTTTTCAGTTCTAATGCTTATGGTTTCTTTTTCCAGTATGACAGACTTAACCTGCTCAAAGTAAGAATATGTTTTTCCTTTTTCTTTCTTTTCCCCCTCCATTATACTGTCTCTTGATTCTCACTGTTTGCAACTCCCTGCATTCTGACTCTCAGCAAGTTTAGAAAAAAGGTAAATAAAATTGAAGATAAATTTAAGGATTCAGATGGTTTCCCTTCTCTTTGGATAGTTTCCTGTAGTTTGTTCTACCTGCAAAACATAGGGCTGAGGGGGAAGGAATCTCCTCATGTTTAGAACAGTTGGTGGGAGCAAAAGATGAGGCCTGGATGTCAGTATAATCGTGTGCAAGAGCTTAAGAAAGGAGGAGCTGCAGACTGGGGAAATTCAAGTGTGAGGGGAGAAAAAAGAGTTACTGCAATTAGTGCATCAGAGGGGAATGAAATCCTGCTGCAGTGTGCTGACACGACGACGTGTGCACCCTGGTTTAGAAGACACAGTGTCTCTGTTTTCTCCATGCCAGTTGTAGTTTGATTATGATTTTTTTTTCCCCAGAAGGTTCCGAGTTATGCCTTTTGCTCATTAAGGCAGACAGATGGCAAAACAAATCTGCAGGAAAATCACTCCATCTTAGACCCTGTGCTCCTGAGGACAAGGTGCTGTGTACATGGATTAAGATTAATTCCCCTGATATTTTTTTTTTTTTTTGGTGTGTGTAGGCTGAATTGCATAAGGCCTTTTTCCATGCCCTACTTGTAGAGAAGGATGACTTCTACCTTTGTGAATGGGGAGGGTATGGCCAAGTATGGAAAAGCATAGCAAGAAAGAGGAAATTCCTCTGGCTGGTTGAAGAGCTGCACTGTGTATTTAGTTCTTCAGTTCATATCCTTTCCCCAGGATCTGGGGATGTTCCTCTTTTTAATGCCAAACCTTTGTATTTTGGCCTGTAGTGAAAGTGGCAGAAATGTGCAAGGTTGCAAGGGATCCTTCAGAGATGTTGGCCCCGTGAGTGAGATCCAGGTGCCGGTAAGGTCGTCTGCTGGAGCAGGTATAGGGAGCAGAGGAAACTGAAAGCTGAGGTGTGGGGAAAGAACAGTGTCAGCAACCCTGTGTCTTCATAGGCATCCCCGGTCCAATCTGATCTCACTAACGCTTTGCATTTACTTTCCTATGGTAAACATCCTGTATGTTACTGGTCCTGTTGTGGGCTACCCCAGGGCAGGTAGTTCCTCTGCTTCTGTGAATATGATCTGAGCTCTCTGAGTGAAGCTTCCCCAGGCTCTGTTACGAGCTGGAGGACAGTATTCCCTCATATTCCAGACTGGGTATAAAGCTGTGAAAAATATTCCCAGTCCAAGCTCAGAAGCAAGATGACTTCAAAGAAAGAAATGCAGTGAAACGTCGCTTCTGTCCTTGTCTGTTTGGCTCGACTCCCCCGAGTGTAACGTAACCGTTGCTGGTTGGAGGGGGGACGGGCACAGCCCATCACGGGGACGTTGGAAAGCCAGCCTGGCTGGAGTGGGAGTGTGAAGCTTATTTCTTCCTCTCTCTGTGCAGATAAATCTCACCTCCAGCTGAACACTGCCAAGTGTGACTTTCCAAGCTGAGCTAGCTTTGTCATATGCTCCGATGTGACATGTGGCCTGTCCTCTCAAACCATCTGAAATGCCATTATAAAGACAAAAAAATCACATGTGCAGCTGATACAAAACACTGTGCACTGAAATTCTGAAGAAAAAAACCCAAACGCAACCACCCCAGCCTTTTATTTTTTTTTTCTCTTAGCTTTTCTAGTGATTATCTACAGCAGTTTCCCTGGCTCTGTACATGTCTCCCTTTTGAAATTTAAAATCCTGTTGAAAATTTTGCCTTACGGCTTTTGCGAGTAAAATTGTGTCCCTGCCTCCTGGTAGTTCTTTGAGGGTTTATTTGCACGGGGTCCGTTCAACGCAATGTGATTTTTGCAGCCTAGCCAGCAGACGTGGAAGATTGATGCCTCTCCTAGAAATGGCTGGCAGCGATGATGATGAGCTCCTCTGTTGCTAGTGGGTGCTGCTGTTCTGCAAAAATGATTGCAGCATGCGCACGCGGGTCTGTGCGTGCACGTGGCCATGCACACAGGAGCCTGAACTCTTTCCTATTACTGACTCGTGCTTCTGGATTTTGGTCTTTGTTCCTGTAACTGCAAATAACTGTTAGAGCGCACTGTGAAATCCATTGAAATCTTCCGTTTAATCCCACTTTCGCTTCACTAATTATACAAATCAGATCGGACCTAGTTTCTCTGTCCATCTTTCTTTTTGATCCTAAGATCTCTGTGCTGACTAATGCTTCTCTTCTATTTTGTCCTTACAGAAAAGCCAGAGTTGGTATAATGTAAGTACTCCAGTTTCTCTTGTCCCTGGGTGAATATGGGCTGGGTACCTGGGTGTGGGGGAAGGTGCAAAGGGGCTTTGCAGTGGCACTGGGGCATACTGACCATTTCCAAAAAGAGGAGGTGGAAATGGCTCAGAACTGGCAAAGGAGGACTGACATCCTGAGGGCAAGGATGCCAGAGACAGAAGGCAAAAGCTTTGTCTTTTCAGTCGCCCTTCTGATCTCCACATCCTGTACCCTCCCGTTTCCCAGCAGAGTTGGTCTTGATGTGGTGACAAACGGAGCTGCCACCGTGCAAACCCTTTGCACCTCTCAGGGTGGTGTGGGCTGAGAGAGGATTTATTTTCTGTTGACCCCACAGAAACACAAACCATCTTTTGCTTCTGCCCTTATCTTATTTTCGTTCTGCAAGCATGAGTAGCGGTGGTTTTGGTACAAAGCTGGTGGTGTGCTAATTTGCACCATCGGTGTCACTTTTGCACGGTTGAACCCCCACCCCATGAGCGCTCTAGAGACCAGTACCACCGTGATTTTCTAGGCAAACGCAGCAGCCGCTCCACATGCTCGGCAACAGTCCCTACCTTCCCCGCAGCCTGTGACATTAGAACCAGTGATTTTGGCTGGTACAGTGCCGTCAGGTTTGACAGAGTCATGGGAGGCTGGATAGAATCAGCACCAGGGTAGCAGCAAGGGCAGGAAAAGATGTGATCTCAGAAGCAGAGAGAAGCCTGGAGGCAATGGTGTTAAAAAAAACCCCATGGTAGGCCAAAGTGTTGGAGAAACGGCAGATAAAGGAACGTGGAGGGAGACGCACTGGCCCAGCCAGGCTGCTGCAAAAATGTGAGTCTGTGACCGTAGCTAAAGGTGACTTTTGCTCCTAGGCGAGAGTCGCCTGTGCCTGTAGATCCATACCCTGCTGCATGATGCTTGGCTGTGGTCTGCTTCTGTGGGTCTCTTGTGTTTTCATGTCCTCTCTATCTTATCTTTCTGTTCTCTTGTTTTTCCTCCATATGTTTTCAGCATGAGAGACAGTACATCCGGAGAGTAAGCACTGGCTGCATTTTTTGTGGTTCCCCCTTCCCCCCAATTATTTTCCATTAGAAAAAAAACAAAAAACCAACAACAACAAAATGAAATCATGGTCTAGTTAGTAGAGGTATTCTGGCCAGCTAAAAGCAGCAATGTGGAAATATGGAAGGGCTGCTAACTCCAGGAAAGCAGTCAATTCCACTTGGCAGTATTATTACCATTAAAAATTTGCTAATGCCATCTCCTTGATAATAGTTCCCCTTATTTACCATCTCCTTCTAGGCAGGATTTTTTTCTGGCATTTGGACCATTCTGATTCTTCTCCTCCTTTCCCCACTGAAAGCATCTCTAGAAATGAATCTGTGGAGGCTAACCCCTTCAGGAAGCCTTACAATTTCCTTTACTCACTTTTCCCCGCTTTCATTTTAGGTCAACTTCGCTGTGCTCAGAGCAAACACCCTCCACATTGTTCTTTGTGCCAGTTCAGCAGCCCCGGGTGCCAGGCACTGTACAAACCACAAACCAAAAATTATAGTCCTTGCCTCAAAGAGCACACGGTCCTCAAAGATCCCCAGAGCATCAGTGGTCAGAACGCCAGTTTTCTGAGTTGATTTCACTTTTTGCTGCTTTTAACTGGCCTTTCTGTCCTTGTAGCACCGTATCCCTCTTTGCTGGTTGGAACCCTTCCCTTTCCTTCTCTAGATTCCTTTTCTCTGCTTTTTCCTTAAGATGTTACCAACTTCTCTCACCTTGTTTGTTCTCCTTTTGATCCTACCGGTGGTTTTTGGGATTGACATCCCTGCCAGACTGAGAAGTGGGAGAAAAGGGGTGAACCGAGGTCATGGGTTGGTTTGGCAGACCTGCCCTTTCTTGGTCTTGTGCTTTCTCTGCTTTGCTTTCCAGAGGACAAATGCAAACTGGTCCAGGTGCACTGTGAGGTTTAGAAGAGAACCAGCAGTTTGAGACTAAATATACTCAACCTCACAGGGTTTGCTTTGTGTTCATCTCCTCGTGGTGGAGGAGCAGACCATCCTGGGCTGGCTGAGTTCATTAGCAGTGGAAAGAAAAAGTCCCTGTGGTGTTTCTTCTGCTTTTAGTGAGGAACTGCAGGCATGGAGACTCTAGAACAACTGTCGTTCTTTGGGAGTGAAAACTCAGTTTGTTGGGCAGCTGTGGTTTAGGTCTCACCCATCTATGCTTAGCCACCAGGATGCAGTCGGTGTGTGTCTGCCTTGGACTTGGGTGTCTGCATGTTGAATTATTGTTCATTGAGTTATTGTTTTTAAAATAATTTTTATTTTTTTTTAAATAGACCTCAAAACCAAACTTTCTCCGCAATTTTCTTTACTGAAACAGAGATGCGACTTACTCTGTAGACCTGAAGTGCTTAGAGGGCTGGGAAATTGGTGTTTCACTTCCTTGGTGACACGAAGGACGAGTTCGCATTGGCTGTGGAGGTGGCAGGAGCTCCACAAGTTGGTAGAAGGAATTTGTCACCCAGCAGACATCATTCAAATTAGAGACAAACTGGAGATGTTTAGCTGCCGAGGGTAAAAGCTCTCTCCTTTGTTCTTCTCCTTCTCTCTGGGCTTTGGGTGAAGGGCCCCATTTCCCAGCAGGGAGGAACTCTGTGCCTTGAGGTCAGCGTGCCGTGGAGGCACTGAGCCCAGCAGGTCTGCCGTGCTTTTTTTCTGCCTACTTCTCTCTCAGTTGGACTGTCAATCCTTCTGCTTCCCTGACTGCTCCTCAATTAGGGTGTGTGTCTCCGATTTTCTACAGCACTTCTAGCTGCCACGCTATAGCAAGGTTTGATTCTGTAAATTGCCTCCTGTAGTCCCTGTGCTGGTAGACGCCAGGAGAATCTACAGAGCATACTCCTGGAAAAGAGAATAAGATGATCTTGAAAAGTTAGAGCAAACGCAGTTGACACCAGGGAAGAGGTGAGATTTATATCTGTCCACGAGGTTTTCATGTTACTATTTAGATCCCGAGGTCTGCCCTCCTCTGTACTCCTTTCCTTTGTGCTTATTTATGCACATTCCTTTCACCTGCCTTCTCTTTTGCAACCATGCTTCAATATTTTTTTCCTCTTACAGCTTCTCCCTATAACTGACCAGAACTACCCCTTCTCCACCTATGTGCAGGATAGCCCCAGAGTGGTTAGTGGGGAACAAAATTACAGCGTAGAGACTCTAATTGTCTCTCTTAGGTGTTCTTAAATACTACTAGAAACATTTGCTGTCCTATTAAGTCTGAAAATATCAACAGGAGCACAGTTCTGCCCACTTTGGGAGAGCAAAGTCTGCACGGAGTGGGACAGGAGCCCTGCGCCTGCAGTTCTGCAAACAAAGGCTGTGTGCCAGGGCAGCTCTCAGCTTGGCTTGCAAGAGGTGAAAGCCTCAAAAATAAATCCCATCGAATGCAAGCAGGTTGGCATGTAAAGGAGAGAGCCCTAGGTTTCCCTTTGGGAAAACTGTGGCTGAGGATTCGGGGTACGTTGTGATGCTGCAAAGGGACTTTCTTTGTGGAGACATTTGAGCAGCGCTTGCAGCTTCTTAAGAAAGAATCAAGTGGTCACAAGACCCAACACCGTAAGAAATCAGCTTTTGCTGGTCTGGGTGTGCTGTCTTTTCTTCTTGCAATACCCTCTTGGAGACCTCATAGATAGTGGAGGGGGAAACTCAGCTGTTGGAAAGAGTAAAATGTTCCCTATAAAGACAAAGAGAAGTTATGCATCGTTTTAGGAAGAACATCAGGAACAGCTTTCCAATGCGTGAGTCGGACTCAGCGACAGCAATTATGTAAATGGAGTTTATTGCAAAAATCCAGGCCTGCTGACGAGTGAGCAAGGTGTTGAACAAACAGCCCTTTTCTCTGTAAATCTGTGCCATCATACTTTAAATTCCAGTAACCACCTTGCCTAACTGTTTCTGGAGCAATTTAAGGTATTTTTCATCCCTTCAGATTTTCCATGATTTTAGGGGTATGGATGACCAGCCCTGGCACAGTTACTGTGGGGTAGAGGTGCTGAATTAGAAGTGAGCTTCTCCTGCAAGCTCATGTGATGATGAACTCAAATCCACTTTGCACCCCAAAAGCCCAGCAATTACTTTGAAGCTGCTTTTTCTGCCGTTCATTCATTTTTAAAAGGAAAAAAAGAAAAAAAAGAAAAGAAAAAAAAGAAAAAAAAAAGAAAAAAAGAAAGAGGGGGAAAAAAAAAACCCAAGAGACCAGACTAGACCTTTCTCAAATGCTGTGGGACAGGTGGCCAGTCTCTTGCTGGCATTAATCAGCATAGCAGCCCTGCTGTCAGTGGGGTCTAAACTCTCCCACACAAGCAGGGAATGTACTCTGTTCTTTTCCACTAGTTTTCCTGTTCTGTCCAGAAGCAATGCAAATCTTCCCTGAAGAGTTAAGAGCAAGACCATCAGTGAGGAAAATCGGAGAAGATTTTCCTTCTCCCCTTTCCCCTCTGCACCTTGCCATCTCTCCTGCTCATCTGTTTTCTGCCATGTGTGCTGTACGAGACTAGACCTTTCTCACTTCTTGACTGGCCAGACTTCCCTGTCCTGTCCCATCCCCCAGCAGCAGTGGCTTTAAATTCCCGACAGAGGATTTGTTGGTGTATTAACTGGGAGATCTTACCTTGGGGAGTCACCCTTTTCTCCCCGTTTCCCCCACGCCGAGCCTCTTCCCTCCACCCTTTGCAGTGCCATCCTGTGCCATCTCGCTGTGTTTGCAGTGGAGTTAATGTTTGCTGTCTCCACCTCTGGGTTAGCTATTCTGATCGCTTGTGCCATTCATCTCTGCACGGGGAGGTGGGTGGCTGTGCAGAGAGAAGCATCCTGTTTGGGGTATTTTTTTGGAAGTCATCCCATAAGCAGTTTCCAGCAAAGAGGGCCGTGCAGTAAAGCGATGCAGGTACCTCGCAGATGTCTGTAAACCTGATGCTTTGTCCTTCCCAGGCTACAGAAATTTTGTTTATTGTTCCCTCATGTTGGGGTGGCAGATGAATGTACTGCTTCCTTCTAACAGGGCTAAACAGAGAGACCAGTGTGCTGGTTTTGACCAGCGATGCTTTTGTGCATCTGAGCAGAGAGCACTCGCCAGTTCTTCCTGACAGCGAGCGAACTGCAGTCCCTGGCCCTGGAATGAAACAGTGGCTTTGCAGAGGCTTTGCTGGTTTTTTGGTTGTAGGTTTTTTTTTGTTTTGTGGGTTTTTTTTGAGATATGTGCCCAGTTTGTTAGGAAGAAGGATTTTATTTCCATATACTTGTTTGCACAGGCTCAGCATCATGGCTGAGCTGCCCTGGTGCCGTGGTGTGGACCTTTACCTGTACGTTGCTGCACGGGGACAGAGAGGGGGATAGGTGGGGGACGAGGGACACAGGAGTTCCAGTGCTCCGAGCAGCCTTCCTGGGACCTGCAGGGAGTTCATTTACTGGAGCCCAAAGGAAGCCTTTGCTCTTCATTTCCCAAGCGGCCTGACTAATGAATGAAACCGAGCCAGAGCTTTGCTTTTTGGGGGAGCTCAGAGATAACATATAGGAGTAGCTGTGTGGGTCTCGCACGGCTGCTGTGTTCTTTAGACTGGTCTCTCCTTACTCCCCTCGCGCCTCCCCCAGCACACTCTGTCCAGCAACTTTCCATTACAGGAAACATCTGCTGGGAGGCCGGGCTCAGGCTGGGTTACTGCAGGGCATTGGCCGACAGAATTACCCAGCTACAGCAACTTCAAGCGTGTGCAAATCATTTTGGTATCTTCCCCACCCGCTCCTGCCATGGGAAATGTTAACAAAGACTGAAGCTGCCTTTCAGAGCAGAGAGGGACTAGAGAGGAGAGCCTGAGGCACACACAGAAGAAATAAGAATAACTGCTTTTTTGGTTTCAAAGGGGGAAAAAAAGAAAAAAAAAGAAAAAGCTGCTGAAATCTCTGAGCTGTTTACTGTCCTGTTCAGTCCTGGAAACCACAGCTCGATCCGTGAGCTCCAGCTGGTCCGGTGGGGTCCTGGCAGTCGGAGCTGTTTCGGTTGCTGGCTCTGCAGTCCCGGGCATCGATCCGGGCCAGGAGCTGCAGATGCCTTGCACAGACCTGCCTGGGACTGCCCAGACCGTCGGCACGTTTGCGGTGCTTCTTTAAGGGATGCCCACAGCAAGGAGCTGGTGAGAGTGGAGCAGAAGAGCACAAAGGTTGCCCGCCAGCACGCTTACCCTAATGAGCCACATTTTCAAAGTCCACTGGAGGGCAAATCCTCGCTCAGATCTGCAGAGGCGGCTAGGGCAGATGACCTGAATGTGAGCAGGAAAGTAGGGGAAGGCACGTCAGCTCCTGCCAAGCTGCTGTATCTCTTTTGACTTTGAATCTAAACAAGAAGCGGTGACAGCAGGAACAGGAAAAGCAGAGTTTGATTGGGAACACGGGGAGCTGTGCTGAGGGAACGCTATGGATTCCTTGCTGGAGTGTGGTGCTCTCTGGGATCCCGTGCTGGATCAAGAACTGCCGTGTCTGCTGTGGGACCTGGAGGGGCTTGTCGACTCCCCGCGAGAAAATGTCAGCTGTGGATCAGATGAAATTCCAGCTGTGAGTGTCTCTAAACTGAACTGTTTGTCACTCTAACAGAAGTTCTGGTGCTAAGTCCTGAGCTTCTGTGGTGGAGGTTTTAGACAGGTCAGAACATCCCTTACTGCGGGGAAGGGAGGGGAGCACCCCTGCTCATGGAGACGGTACTGCTGGGTTGGGTTGCTGTAACGCATTGGACCCAAAGCTGAGAGCTGACTATCATCTCTCTTGCCCCCTCCTTTCCCATCCTGTCTGCTTGTCCCAGGAAATCTTGGGCTTGGGCTCTTGCTGGAGCCCATCTCTGACCAAGATCTTTGCCAGATGTTCAGGTTAGAAGTTCGGTAAGTAAAAATCATATTTCTGTCATCAGCTGGTTAGCAGGTTTTATTCAGAAGTAAGATACTTTGGGCCCGTGGGACTGGAGCAAATATCTGAAGTGCTGAGTTGATGTTAAAAAATATTGCTTCTGGGTTGATGAATTGGTGTGAGGAAGAGGGAAAGCTTTTGGGGGTCAGGGGGTTGTGTGTGTTTCCTTCTTTGATTTGACAGCATTTGACAATTTTGTAAGGCTGATGCTAAATAAAACTTCATATTTTTCCCACCCCCTGCAGCCCCACCATTCCCAAACAGAAGCTACCTTCTGTAATCACTTGGATTTTTGGGGCCCTTGCTGGGGGGCTCTGAGGTGTGCCCACCTTTCTGCTTTGGGACATTTGTATTGTGCAGCTGGAAGAGATAGGAGAGGGTTGTTGAGAGGACATGGAGATAGGGAGGGAAGAGGTTGTACCCCAGGTTGTTTCGCCTTCCTTACATTTGTGGGAGAAAGAACAGGAGACGTTAGATGGGAGATACGTGCCTCCTGAATTTGCACCTGCCTCTGTTTCAGTCAACCCTGCCTTCAAAAAGATGTTCTGGCTCTTATGAGCCGTGGTGTGTGGGAGGTGGTCTAGCGTGGGCAGAGTCACATTATAGTTCAGTAACCAGCAGAGAGAAGGCAGCTCCTGGTCTCCCTCCAGCCAACAGCACCATTATCTCCGAGGCTTTCCATGGCGCCCGGTGTCTGCAGAGTAAGCGTGGAACATGGCTGAGTCCTTGCGAGAGCCCCTTCGGAGCACCACGAACGTGTTCTCACGGTACCAGTGGACAGTTGTGTGTTCACTGGCTGCCAGGTGGAGCAGGGGAGAGGAACAGGGGTGACTGCATTATTCCTGAGCCCTTGGTGGTGCTGGTCATTCAGGTTCCTCTGGCGGGACTGCAGCTGTACTGAAGCGCCTGTTTTCTGGGGCTGTTCCTGGGAGAGCTGGGGACTGGCGGCTAACTGATGCACTGCAAACCTTGTCATGTGTCATACCTGGTGCGGTCTAGGATTGCAGGAAAGAGAGATTCCTCCTGCAGCCACAGCTTCCATGCAATTGCGTTTTGCTACCTAGCAGATACGGGTATAGCCCTGTTACTCTGTACTTGCTCTTCCAAGTCAGGTTCTCCTCTTCTCACTTAATGCACTAAATCCCAAATCCTCCCGTCTGTGTGCCTGCTGTGGTGGGAGCTCCTAGCCTCATGCTTTGTAAGTGCACCTGATCCCCCTTCTCCTTACCACGGTGCTCCTGTTCTCCCACTCCCGTTTCTCTGTACTCATGCTTGCCCCTCTCTTTAACAGGCACTCTGTTATTTGCAGGTGTTGAGTCCAACATACAAACAACGGAATGAAGATTTCAGGAAACTCTTCAAGCAGCTTCCTGACACGGAGCGCCTCATCGTAGGTAAGGTCAGCCCCTGGGTGCAGTGCTCTGCTGTGCTGGCTTGGGGAGGAAAGCCAGCGCACGTGCACGCAGCTTTTTCTTCTTCAAAGAGATTGCCACCAAAGAACAAGCCCGTTGTGTCTTTCTTCTGCACCGACGGAACGCCTCCCCGTAATTTCTAATTCATTCATTTTGCTGCAGGGAGAGCGACACTGATTTGTATCGGCTACGGCTCTGTTCCCCCATGGTCTGAGGAGCGTGTGTTCTTCCACAGTGCTCCCCAGACCTGGCAGTGTGTTAGTGTTTGAGCTCTTTGGCATTTGGTCAGGGTCACTTGTCTCAACGTGAGCTTCCCTTTTTTTTCTGACATCCCCGATGCTCCTTAGTCACACACGACCGCCCTTCCCGTATCTGTTTAGGCTTTGCAGCTGATTAGTGACTGCCTTGTGCATTGCATCTGTTCTTGGGTCTTATGTAAGCGGTGATCTCATACCGTGTCTCAGGCTGTTGCAAGATGCTCATCCTAGCAAAAGAACAGAAATTGTTTAGGATGTTTAAATTGGGAGAGAAATGAACAGCGGCACTAGAAGGCAAAAAGGAAAAGACAGATTGAAATCTGGAAATAGTACCTAGGGTGCTACAGAATGACCAGCTAATAAGGCAAGACCATCGGTCAGTCAGAGAGATTGCCTGTGACGTGTCCTTGCAGGGAGTCACAACCGAGCGGGCAGAGCAGCAGCTGTGGCTCAGTGGCTTCTGCCTTTGCCGTTGACTTTCTGCAGGATGGTGTCGAGTAGGTTCTTCTCTTGATGCTGTTGCTGATCCTCACCTTTAGGCTGTCCTGTCTCCTGGTTTTGGTGCTCCTAAATTATCATCTTTTTTTCCACCCACAGATTACTCATGTGCTCTACAAAGAGACATTCTCCTGCAGGGCCGCCTCTACCTCTCTGAAAACTGGATCTGCTTTTACAGCAACATCTTCCGCTGGGAGACACTGGTAAGGCTGTCAGACCGCCGCGCTGAGCGTGTGTTTTATGTCAGCATATTTGCTGACATTGCTTTAAAAGCACTCATTCTGTTGTCTTTCTCATCAGTGCCCCTCCTCACCTGTGTTCTTTTTCTGCCTTCCCCTCTCTGCACGGCTCTGACTGTAGCTGACAGTTCGCTTGAAGGATATCTGCTCGATGACCAAGGAAAAAACAGCACGGCTCATTCCTAACGCCATCCAAGTTTGCACTGACACTGAAAAGGTACATCCTTAAGCCCCCAATCTGGGGCCACCCCTTATGGCTGCCAGGGGCAGGGCAGTATAGGTGTGTTGTGGGATTTTTCCCAGCTGACGGATCATGCTGATCCAAACAGGCTTGTCTTTTCTTCTTCCCTTTTTTGGGCCTTTTCAGAACTGATTTTTCTCTCCATTTCTTCCCATTCAGCACTTTTTTACTTCCTTTGGGGCTCGAGACAGGACGTACATGATGATGTTCAGACTCTGGCAGAATGCTCTCCTTGACAAGGTACAGAGACCAGCACCTCCGTGGTGGGGTGGGAGGAGAGGGAGGCGGCGAATATGTGCAGAAGCATAATACCTGTGCCTAATGTAAATGCATAAAAAGGTGTAGGGACAGTGAGCATGTGTATTCAGGCAGAGCAGGTACACAACTGCAGGGGCAGTTCTCTGTTCTTGCAAGGAATTCTGTCTCTGTACAGATATGTTTTGCACGTGCAGTAGATGGTGCTTTGCCTCTGCTGAGGTGTGGAAGCATGTGTCTCAGGAAGGAGGTTTTCTGAGGTCCATTAACAGCCCAGAGGAGGCAGTTCTAAATGCAACAGAACTAGCTCACTGCACAGGCCAAGCTCTTGGCAAATCTGTGCTCCAGAAGTGCAGAGTTCAAGATGGGACAGCAAAAGAGCCTGTGTTTAGGTCACCCCAAAACCAGACAAGAACAATGGTGGGTGCGGGGTGCAGTGGGTAAGGCTCAGTGGGTTGGATTTTAGAAGGAAGCAGCGATGTGCAGCTGCTATGCCAGAGCCCCCGTTATCCTATATGTGATCTGAGTGTCTGTTCCACAGTCCATTGAGTGTTTCTGGCTTCACTGAGGGAGTGACACACTGCTGATCTTACAGTGCCACTAGCATTTCGAGATGTTCTGGCTTGAGTTCATACCATACGGGAATGTTTAAGTAATCAAGCACCCAGAATACCCTGTCCTGAAGATCAGGGTAGTATTTAGTATGCAAAAGGATCGCTTTGCATTGGGCAGCTTGTGTTGCTACCATGTGCTGTAATTTGAGCAGCCTTTTGAAGTTCCTAACAAAATTCAGTGCCCTTGCTTTCAAGGTCAAAGCAAACGGGAACTGAGACGTGGAGTGATAAAGGCAGGAAGCGCTTCCAGAGCTCTTATTTCCAAATGTAGGATCCATGCCTGGCAGGAGGGAGGGAGAAAGAGCCCAGGCTTTTTTTTTCTGATAAGACCTGTGAATTAGAGTACATGTGGGAAGAAGGTGAAACAGAGTTAGACATTTTTCTGGATAAAAGTTTCTCATTAGAGGTTTTTTTCCCCATGCTTTTGATTGCTACTGGTGGGATAAAAAATTTCCTGCCTCATCCCATGCAGTAACTATGGGAAGAAGTAAGCCAGCAACTCAGAAAAGGTTCACTAGATTTGTTTTTCTTCATTACCAAGAAATCTTTGTTATTGCTCGTAATTTCCTCATGGGTAAAAATCCATCCCCTTTCATCCCTGTACCCATATTTAAATCACACGTTCTGCTTCATTTAAGACCCTCAGAACGCAGTCATATGGCGATCAACTGACCTGCATCGCACAAAAGCTGTGCTTTTGTGAACAGTCTTGATAATTTATTTTCTCTTGTTAGCTGGAACTATATCAAAGTATCTGGCGAGACAAACTCTTTTTGATTTTGAACTGTAACAGGAAATGTTTTTCTTTGTTGCTGTTTTAGATCGTTTTCCCTGTAGCTGTAGTTCTTTAGGCAGCTTTAATTTAAACAGACTTGGAGGGAAAGATGCGATCCACCTTGAAGCATCACTGGAATTCAGAGATGAGCCCATCAGAAGGCTCTCACCTTCCATCAGGGGCTGGATCAGAATCTCTCATTTTTCCTTTTAGGGCAAGTCGTTCCAAAAAATTCTCAGGTGAAAATGTTCTGTTCTCTGTTCCCTCTTGCAGCCTCTCTGTCCAAAGGAGCTCTGGCACTTTGTCCACCAGTGTTACGGGAACGAGCTGGGTCTGACCAGTGATGATGAAGACTATGTGCCTCCTGACGATGACTTCAACACAATGGGGTGAGTGAGGAGGAGTAAAATCTGGCTGTGATGAAGAAAAGCTGGCCTCGGGAAAGCAGGAGTCCTGATACATTGCATACCCCAAACTGCTGCTTTTCCCTGGTGAGATATTCTGGGCTCTGGCCAGGTGTTTGCCCTTTTCAGTGCCTGAAAAGCTGAAAGCGTGCTGGTAGGGACTGAAATGCCTGCCTGTCTACTTGCTGAGCTCGATGAGCAGTTCTGTAGATACCAAAGCATCCTAGTTACAAGGCCATTTGGTGTGTTACATGGTCAGAAAATGCTGATGCTTGTCAGTCTGTGTATGACAACTTGAAAAGTTTGGGCTTGATCTTCCCTGCACTGAGCCATTCCTGCTTCCGCTCAGACTGGAAACTTCATAGGAGTATTCTTACTTGCTCTGTGTGTCCAGCTGTAGCTGTACTGAGAGGTGTAAACATAAAAACCTGTGTTCTCTGTGGCGTCTCAGCTACTGTGAAGAAATCCCTGTGGAAGAGAATGAAGTCAACGACAGCTCCTCCAAAAGCAGCATGGAGGCCAAGCCAGAAGCTAGCCCTCAGCTGCCAAAGAAATCTGTCACTGCCAGCACGTTGACATCTACGGGCAGCAGTGAGGCGCCGGCATCGGTAAGTGTTCTTCCTCCGTTGCAGTGGAAGCAGGAATCTTTTTCTCTGGGATCCGGCTGGGAATGAATGTGGGAGGTAACTCTTTACCCTGCGGCTCCTCTTCCACGGCAGCTGACCGCAGCCCTCGAGTCAATGATATCTGTGAATATCTGCCCAAGAAAAAGTGAGCAAAGCATGCCTGTCCCACAAGCCAGTAAACCGGGACTGTCAGCAACGAGGGTGTTTTCCTTTCTGTACTTTTCAATGAAAAGAAATAGTGTTGGAGATAAGAGTTGTGATTTCTTCTCTGCCTTCAGTTACCCCCTGGGCAGCAGCGTGTGCCCTCGCAGTGTTATGGCAGAGCACGCTTTCTTTAGATGTAACCTCAGATTTTCCTCGCTGTACAGGGCTTGTTCGGGGCCAAAACCAGTATTATTTTTGTGCTTGTCTGAACAAACAAAAAGCCTCGTGTGTGTCCCGAGCTTGAGCTGTATGTGGTTCTTTGAGGAAGTGATCTAATGTGCCCGTGTGTTTTACAAACACCAGATGGTAACCTTCCTCCTCTCTATATGATTTAATTTCCAGACATGTCAAGACCAAATGTTCAAAGATATGGAAATGGGCCCACAGATGTAAAGTTTTCAGAAATAACCCCCAATCTCCAGGTGCTCGTTGTTTCCTCATTGTGCTCTCTCCTTTCTGCAGTTTGATGGAGTGCTACCGGAAGAGGAGGAGGCAGTGGCGGAGAGTCCTGTGGAAAAAGACCTTAGCCTTGCAAATATCATGGGAGAAAAGATAGAGATCATCGGCCCCGTGAACTCCCCTTCCCTAGACTTCAACGACAACGAAGACATTCCCACTGAGCTCAGTGACTCCTCAGAGACCCATGATGAAGGTATGCGGGGAAGGGCTGTTCCATCCATGTTGTTTTCAACCTTCTCCTGTCCCTTCCAGTGAATGACTGGAGTGGCAAATGTTGAATTCCTTTTCTGGACCCTAAGAGTTCAGAAGATGCAAAGAATTCCCATCCTGGGCTGCAGAAGGAGAATGTGTGGGGTGTTTGGGAGGAAGCACCTAAAATAAGCTGTGTAGTTAGTTCCCCCTTCTGACCTTCCAACTGTCCTGGGATCAGTGGAGGAAAAGGGTTCGAAGTACCTCCTTTGGGTTCCTTCTTCACAAAGTAGAAGATAAGGTTCTGGCCCTGTGAAAGCACAGCCTCTGATATTGGCGCAGAGGATCACAGCTGGGGCTTGCGGGCTTCTTTCCCCACAGGGGAAGTCCAAGCCTTTTACGAGGACCTGAACGGCCGTCAGTATGTGAATGAAGTGTTCAACTTCAGCGTGGACAAGCTGTACGACTTGCTTTTCACGGACTCCCAGTTCCAGAGGGACTTCATGGAGCAGCGGCGGTTCTCTGGTAAGCTGCTGCTGGCAAAGCCTGGTCACGGACGGAGCGGACGATGCAAAAAGAGCATCCCTTGGCGTGCTGTCGTCCTCCTTTCCCTGTAACTGTGGGTTTGCTACAGAAGATATGTCCCTAGCCTCTCCCCCTTTCCCTGCACTTGAAAGAGGGGGAAGTATTCACGTTTAGTCCAGGAGACCTTTCTTTCACGCTCAGTCGAGCTCTAGTGCTTCTGGAGCCAGGCTCTCCAAAGGGGAAGGAGATCCTGTCCTGGGCATGGTTATACAGCTGTGCCTTTCCCTAGGGAACTGACCTGAGATCCCTCTCCACTTACTTGAATGGAATATTGTTTTGTCCTCTCAGATATTATCTTTCATCCCTGGAAGAAGGAAGAAAATGGCAATCAGACCAGAGTGATCCTGTACACCATTACCCTCACCAACCCTCTGGCCCCCAAAACTGCCACTGTCACTGAGACGCAGGTATGTGGAAGGGGAGCAGGAGCGTAATGCTTTGTAGAAACAGATCTGTGATTTATTTTCTTGTCTTGGGCATGCTGCTCTGCATGTTTTCATTCTCCCTGCCCAGTTTCCTTTCACATTTTTCTTGTATTAGCTTGCTACCCAGTATCGCTGCAGACGTGGATAGCTAATCTTACACTCGCATGGGATTGCAAGGAAAGAACCATATATTTTCCAACAAAAGCAGATGAGTTTGTAAACAAGCCAGCACATTCTAACAACTGTGTGTGTCACCCATACTGGGGTTTTTGGAGCTGCCGTCATTCCGGCAGATGTTATTCATAAGCAGGGCACAAGAAAGTCAGACACTGTCTGGCCAGTCCTTCTCACAGCTCTACAGAGAGGTGTCCAGGCTTTTTTATTACCGGTGGGGACAATTAGATGACCTGTTGAAAAGGTACAAAATGGGAGCATCAGCAATGTGCTGGGAATAGCCAAGCTAGCTGTATCAGTAAGCGCTGCAGCTGGAGAGGGAGGACAAGCCTCCTTCTGTGTCCAGAGATAACAGTCAAGTGGCCAAAGGTAAATACTGAGAGTTAGCCTGAGGGAAACTAAGAGGGAGCCAAGAAAAGATGGGATGTCGGAGCATTGCATTTCAAGGAGAGGAGAATCCCAGCAGCAAGGTGTACCTTGTAAGGATGGGATGAAGTGCTGTTCAGAAGTGAAGACTGTGTGCAGGGAAGATAAGAGAAAGAAAAGCAAAGCCATGGGGAAACAGCACACTTCCAGGCAGGGAAGGACGCAGCCTGTATGGCTCTGCAGTTAACTGTCTGTCCCCTTTGTAAGGTTTGTTCTGGGGCAAAGAAAGCAGCAAATCAGAAGCACTTACAGGAAGCAATCGCAGAATAATACAAAGGACCTCTGCTCAAAGCAGGGCCAAAGCAAGATTTTAGAACAGGTTGCTCCCTGACAAGCCAGACATCAGTGTAGTGAGAGGAGGTGACACTTGCAGAGGTTCCAAAGAAGTGATCCTCAGGCAGCACTGTAACTACATCTCTGAGACAAGGTGCTGGCGGTTGAGCTGCTGGAACTGAATGTGCCTTTTGAGCTATGTCCTTGGGAAACATCTGAGTGAAACATTTGGTTTCCTCGAGTGTGCCTTCCCTCAAAGGTGAGCTGCTCGTGGAGAAATCGCAGAGCTGGGGCTCGGGCATGGTCTCTGGGCTGTGGCAGAGCTGTTTCTGTGTAGTGCTAGTGAAGGTGTCGGTCCATCCAAGCCATGTTCTAACCAGACTAATAGTTGCCTTGCATGCTGTCTTTTATGCAGACAATGTACAAAGCCAGCCAAGAAAGCGAGTGCTATGTCATAGATGCAGAGGTGCTAACTCACGACGTCCCCTACCATGATTATTTCTACACCATTAACCGCTACACGTTGACTCGTGTTGCCAGAAACAAAAGCCGACTCAGGTACACTTCTGTGGGTGATAACGAGCTTTACTGACGAGCAGAAGTCACCTTTGGGTGGGATTTGTGCTGTTAGGTGTGCTAGAAGGGGTTGGGGAGAGCTTGGCCCTATTTCCTTGTCCCATTGCCAGAACAGAGTTACTGTAGGGGCAGCTGCCTGCTGTGGTGACAGCTCCTGCGATGAGGAGGAGCTAGAGCTGGGTCAGGGAGAGGATTTACAGAGTTTTCTTGCCCCCTTGTTGGAAGCGGTGGTTTGTAAGCCAGTTGTCACACACAACGTGATAAGCAACAGGACATACCTCTAGGGACTGTGCCCCTGGGATGCACATGGGGGGACAAACAGAGGGATTTGGTACTGGGCAAAGCTGTAGGCTTGTGTGTTTGCCTTCGATAAGTAATTTCAATGTGTGCCTGCTACATGGCCCAAGGTCTCGGGAGTCCTCTTGGGGAAGGCTCTGAGGCTTTCCTGCCACTGCCTTTGGAAGGACTTCTCATGCAGTGCTTCTCCTGGAGAAACACGAAGGGCTGAGACCAGTCCAGAAATAACAGTGTGCATGGTTATGTTTCATATTTAGATTGACAAAGGATTGTGAGTTGACATCACCTCCAGGAAGCAGAATTGGGAGAATGACTTTCCTTCCTTCACACAGGGTTTCCACAGAGTTACGTTACAGGAAACAGCCCTGGGGGCTGGTGAAATCCTTCATTGAGAAGAACTTTTGGAGTGGCCTAGAAGATTATTTCCGTCATTTGGGTAAGAGTGGCAATGACGGCAGCCGTGGTAATGACCCACAAACCGTGGTGCGTTCTATAGTTGATGCACACCTCCCTGCAAGCAGGCAGCAGGACAGCGTGGTACCAGCTGCCAGCCCCCTGGGGATCAGACCTCGTAGAGGCTTATAAATGGGGCCAGCCAGAGCTATTGCCACAGCACTTGCTGGAATTAATCACATCATCAAATCCAGCTCTCGGGCAGGAGCGCAGGCAGCCTGGGGTCAGTCTGGCAAAAGGTGTAAGAGGTGTGTGGTGTGTCCTCTGGCATGGGCCCCCTAGACCCTGACAGCTTGTGTGGCCCAGCCGCTGTGCCTTTAGAGGGCTGGAGTCGGTATCTCTGCAAGGGCAGTGCCGCTTCTATTGAATGCTTTCCCTTGCTGCCTCTGCAGAGAGCGAACTGACCAAAACTGAGAGCACGTACCTGGCCGAGGTCCACAGACAATCCCCCAAAGAGAAGGTGAGCAAGCAATCGACCGTGCGCCGGAGGAAACGGGCCCATGCCCATCTGCGGGTGCCGCACTTGGAGGAGGTGCTGAGCCCCGTCACCACCCCCACGGATGAGGAGGTTGCACATCGAATCAAGCACGTGGCAGGTAAGGAACTGCAGACCCCTCGTGCCTGGGGATGGAGAGCTGGGTACCTCTGGAGAAAAACTGGAGCTTTGCTGGTGGGCGGCTAATGGGAAGAGGGGCCGGGGCTATCCAGGGCAGGGAGGGTGCATTGAGATTGTTTGAGATGGAGGGTTGGGCAGAGGGAAAAGGGTTGTGTCCCCCCTTGGACAGCTTTTCCTAGCCTAAATGTATCTATCTCCTCAGGTTCCACTCAGACACGGCACATCCCCGAGGAGAGCCCCAGCGGCTTCCACCTGCAGAGTGTCTCCAAGCTGCTCCTGGTCATCAGTTTTGTGTAAGTCATTTTATTTTTTTTGCTTTTCTTCATGATTAGCCTTAAACAACTTTGGTCCTTTTGTGTTTCTGGCATTCTGTGCCCCCCTGTGCCAGTTTTTCCTCTCTCATATTCCTCTCTGGTCCCAAACTTTGCTCTGCACAGAGGAGAGAAAAGCAGTGACAGGCAGAAAATAATTAAAATTTCCCCCAAATGCCCCATCAGCTGTTTTGTTTGGCTTGATCCCAGCTTTTGCCAGTACTTAGCTGGCCACTGATCTGGCTCTGTAGGTTCTAGATATTATTTTATCAAAGTCCCTCCTTTCCCCTCAGTTTTGATCTTGTTTTAACCAAACACAAGCTTTGCAGACGGCATGTTTCTGGGAGTGTTAAATGCAGGTCAGCTATGCTGGCTGGGATAGAAGCAGGGCGAGGGGCAGCTGTGCACGGAGAGCAGAGTCAATGCTTAGAAAAAATCCAACAAGTAGAAATAGTCTGGTTTTTTTTATTTATTTTTTTTTTATTTAAAGGACTCAGTTTAGAGAGATTCAATGACATCTAGAAACTGTGGGGTTTTAAAATTCAAAATAAGTAATTTAATGTGATCTGCTGCCAAACCAGCTGTTGAAAGATGACTGTGCGAAGCTCTCTGGGAGTTGCTGTGCTATCACAGCAAGGCTCAGTCTACGTGAGGAGTCGGTCTGTTATTCCTTCCCTCTCGTCTGGCAAAACCTCTCCAGGGCTGGTCCTGGGCAGCAATTTTAATGAGATACCATCGCAGCAAGAGGCTTGTTTAGAGACGGTTTCTCCAAAACAAGGGTAGAAATACATGAAGCAAGGAGAGATTGGCATGATTTCACTAGCTCAGCAGCAAGAACTATGTTTGGTTTGGGTCTGTTTTCTGCCAGCATCTTTCACGGTTGCTCGTCTTGGACTCGGCTGGATGTGTGCTCACGGTGAGCTGGGTGTGGGCTCAGTCTTTATGCCCAAGCCCAGGCGTATTTGCTGTTTCTCTGCCTCTGGGGCTGACGGTCGCTTTCATGTGTTAGTGCTGGGCAGGTGCTGTGAAGCGGTGCAGCCTAAAGGAGCAATCCCAATATACTGCGGGTTTTTGTCATCGTGTAGGGAAAAGGAGCATACTGTTAACCCTGGAGGAACAGCAGAACTTGGGCTCGTTCTTTTCTTAAGCTCCACCCACCTTTCGGTGAGGTGGGAAGAAGCTGAGATTTGTGGACTCAGGTTCCTTTTCAAATGGAGCTCCTTTCTGCATTTCCTTTTCCCAGTGGGTTTAAAGCCTGCAGAGCTGTGCAGCAGCAACCCCGCTGGCTGCTGTAATGGTAAGGAAGGTAGTGCAAAGCAATGTAAAGATGAGAAGATAGCCTCGTGCTATCTTCTGCATCTAGACGGGTGAGATGCAATGAAAACTTTGGGTAGGAAGGCACAAAAGCTTTAGGACCATCTCTCCTGACAGCTAGCTTGGCTTTGGTCAGGGAGCCTTCCATAATGTGTTCAGAGTACTCTTCTGGCCGGCTGCCATCCACCGGACTGAACTGGGCGATAGCGGGCCATTCTTCTAGCGAGATAGCTGCACGATGCAGAGACAGGCACGAGCGGGGAATTTTGGAATCTGTTCCCTGAGCGTGGCTGGCGGGAGGAGCAGGAACACCCATGCGTGGCGGTGCAAGAGGAGCAGCAGTGTCTGGTCCGAGCGCTGGTTTGCAGGCTGCCTGCGGTGGTGTTCCCATCGCCGGGCGCAGTAGGAGCGGTAAGGCTGGATGCCTGCAGGCTGCAACATGCATTTGTGTGTCAGACAGTGCCCTGCACGGGCACGCTTTGGGCTTGTCCACCCCACACAGCTCATCTTTTGCTGAGCGACTTTCACCACGAGTTGCAGGCACACAGTTAGTTGTCAGTGGTTCTTGCCCCTCTTCCCGCTGTTCCTTGCTTCCCTCCTCACCCCCCTATCTCTCCTGCACTATGAACCCTCTCCGCTCAGCCCGGTTTCTCCTGTTCTCTGTCAGTCTGTTTCTAACCTGCAACTACTCCGTCTTTTCTCTTCCCTGCTCCCATTAGGATCTGTTTCAGGTACTGTCTCTCTCTTTTTTTACCTCTTTACTCTCCTGTTTCCCTCCCTTTCTCTGCATTCAGCACGCTCACTCACCCAGCCTGTTCTGTCATCCCTGTCTTTCTGTCTGTCCATCCTCCTCGCTCGCACATTTCTCCCACGAGGTGGAGTTTTGGATTTTGATCACCTGGCCTTTACTCAGGTGAAATTCCCCTCACATACAGCGTGGATCTGAGCCCCAGATCTGAAAGCCTTGGGCATTTTTCCAGGTGTGATTGGCAGGCAATGGGCCATGAAGTGCTCCCAGTAAACTGTCTGTTTTCTTTATTTCCAGTCTGGTGCTGCTGGTCATTCTCAACATGATGCTGTTCTACAAACTCTGGATGTTGGAATATACTACGCAGACGCTCACGGCGTGGCAGGGCTTGCGGCTACAGGAAAGGTACTGTCACCTCTGCTTTGTCTTTCTCTTTGTGTGTGTTTTCTGTGTTAGAGGCTTTCCTAGAACACCAAAGCCCTGGGCTTTCTTGTAGATTGCGTCCTTTTTTGTGTAAAACAGATGAAGCAGGTAGTCAGCTGAAGCTGTGGGGCCATCAGGATTTCCAGATCAGGATTTTTCCAGGACCGCAAGTTGAGGCAACCTCTGCTTCTCCCCAGCATCCCATCTAACATAGAGGGTGCTGTACGAATAAATGATTTGCAATCCTGGCCCAAGGTTGTCACCACCCCTTCTTTGATGGCTCTGTATGAAAGGCAGCGTCTTAGTAGGAACCTTTATACTCGGAGGAGAATTTGAGCCTGAGACACACACAATCAGCTGCTGGATGAGGGTTTTGAAAGGTGTGAGTCCAGATATTGGCAGGTTGTTAGGGCATGGGAGGAAGAGAGAGATCACTAGGAGGACACAGGGAGCTTCTTAACAGCCTAAGTGAGTGTTTTCCAGCAGTACTAGGTGGTAAGCAGTGAAGTGTGATTGCAGGCTGACTTATTTTCTTTAATAATTAATTGGTAGTGTGGAACCCTGTCCGAGGCTTTCTGGACATCCTGTTTCAGTCTAGTAGCCACTTAGTGTGTACTGAGATGTATAGAACTTTAGGCTGTATGGCGGCACAGCAGCATTTCCCCATTTCCTTTTGCAGAAAGCACACCAACAGCCTCCAACCAGACTGAATTTATTGTTGGGGGTCAGTCTTTATTATATAGACTCCCCCCACCTTGTCTAGGGTCAAAGGCGGACCTGCCAGCCTACGTTTCCCAGGCAGCACTCCAGAGCACCTTTATGTAGATGGCTTTTACAGTGGTGCCCTGCTGTCTCCTTTGTTTGTAATGATAGCCAGCAATTTTGTGTTGTGAATTCCTCTGGCATTTTTAGGTGAATGCTTTTTTTTTAATGTACATAAATGCTAGGTATCCTGCTTGAACAGTCTCTTATTTTTAGAGGTTGAGAACATCCCCAGTCCACTCTGCTGAGGTGTTTTTGTCCCCTTCCTGACTGTACTTCTGTGCAGTCACAGTTGTTCCCTTGCTGAGGTGGGTTTGACTTTGAGTATCCATAGCCACATGCTACCATTGTGATAACTTGTGATAATTTTTTTTTGCATGATTGAATTGTCTTATGTTGCAGGCTTTCACATTTTTCTTCATTAGGGAAGGGAATTACCATTTTCCCCATAATAGCACTGTTACTTTCCCATGGATATATACATTAATTGATTTTGCTTTATCTTCCTCTGGCACTCTAGCTGTTTATTTGGACCCCTACACTATAGTATTTAAGTAGAGGGCTTACACAGTGTTTGTATGTTTCTTGTGATGCACATGTACAGGAATTTTATGGGTAGCTCTGTTCCCCCCTCCTGCACAGGTACCTTCAGTGTGTGGCAGCTGTGATTGCTGTGGAAGTGCACTGAACCCATCAGCTGGGTCAAAAGCTGCACATGCCCAGAAGCATTCAGTTTAGGACTCCAAAAACATTTTTTTTTTCCATATCTGTTTCTACTGAGACTTAAGTTCTCTGGGGGCAGGGGCAGTCAGCAGTCCCCCAGAAGTGTGCCAATCCTCAGGTTGTAACCTCTCCCCTTAGACAAGGAAAGCAGTCTTTATTAGTAAGCAGAGTATTATTTATTAGCAAATAGGATGATTGACCATGGGGAGTGGGTTCATTTTTTCAATTGTGGTGTTATTTTATTGTCATGCTTAATTAACATTTCTTTGTTTCATCTCCAGGTCTGGAGCCAGCTGAGCAGGACAGCTGCAGGCACTCAACA
>VZTO01008579.1:0-36978 GCA_013400615.1 Syrrhaptes paradoxus
TTCTGTGATTCTGTGATTCATAGGCAGCAGCACCACATATGCCTTACAAGAAATTGATTAAGTGATCAATAAGACAACCAAAAAACAGATTACATTTTACAGTGAGTTAGTTTTGACACTCAGACAGCTCTTCTGCCTTTTTCCACCACTATGGCCCTCAGTAGAGAGATGAGGGCTGTTGATTCTTCTCTACAAAACCCCAAAATGAGAACTTTGTTTGGTTTAGAATGGTATCTTTCAAAACACACACATGAACACTTCAAGAACTTGTAAATACATTTGTAAGAAACTCTGAAAACAACACTTCTTCCATCTGATTTTTCACATTGTGTTTTGCTTCTCTGGCTGTCTGCAAACAGAAGAAGCTGGGAGGGAGAACAGCCCAGGATTTGATCTTAGGTTTGGGACTGAGACCCGAAGTGGCCAATAGTCTATTCCGTAACATACATGTAATGCCCAGTGTATAGGTGAGGACCCTCCGGAAGATCATCCCTTTTGGTTCCAGATCCCTTTTGCTCTGGGTCATCTCGCTCCAGGTGGTCGCTCTCCCAAGGCCTTCCCCCCTCCCTGGTCAGCTCTTGGTCTGGGACGCTCGGACTGTTATTTCCGTTCCAGGAGTGCGGTTTCGGGACTCTCCCTGCTTTGGGATCATTAGCCAGGAAAAGGCTGAGCTTTGGTCATCAGGTGGGGGGGCAGTATCACTGTGTATCCCTCATTTGTATATTTGTATACAGTATAATTTTCCATATTATTGTAGTTTAGTTATTATTTTTATCTCAACCCACGAGTCCTTTTTTCCCTTTTCCCCTTTAATTCTCTCCCCTATCCATGGGTGGGGGGGCTGGTTTGGGTGAATGGGTGTGTGGTTTGGCCCCCAGTCACTGGCAAACCCATCACACCTATCTCTCCTGTAGGCCCCCTTCAGGTACTTGAAAGCTGTTACTAGGTCTCCTTGGAGCCTTCTTTTCTCTGGGCTGAACAACCCCAACTCACTCAGCCTGTCGTCATAAGGGAGGTGCTCCAGACATCTGACTAGCTTCGTGGCTCTCCTCTGCACTCACTCCAACAGGTCCACATTCTTCTTACGTTGGGGGCCCCATAGCTGGATGCAGCACTCGATGTGGAGTCTCATGAGAGCAGAGTAGAGAGTGAGAATACCATCCTTCGACCTGCTGCTAATGCTTCTTTTGGTGCAATCCAGGACACAGTTGGCTTTCTGGGTTGCTAGCGCACATTGCTGGCTCATGTTGAGCTTCACATGAACCAACACCCCCAAGTCCTTTTCCTCAGGGCTGTTCTCAAGGCCTTCTCCATCCAGCCTGTATTTGTTCTTGGGATTGCCTCGAACCCCATGCAGGACCTTGCACTTGAATTTCATGAGGCTGGCATGGGCCCACCTCTCAAGACTGTCAAGGTCCCTCTGGATGGCATCCCTTCCCTGCCACATGTCAACCACACCACACAGCTTGGTGTCATCAGCAAACTTGCTGAGGGTGCACTCAATCCCACTGTCCATGTCGTCAACAAAGATGTTAAACAAGAAAAAATATTTGCATGTACTTAGTGTTATTATTCATTACATATGTACATAGTGCTTTCATTGGACTCCAACAGTAATGTCAGGCCTGTCCATACTGATTAAAATAGCTAAAGAAGTATAGAAATAAATCCTTTATTTGGTTTTTTTTTTTTAATAAAAATCCAAATTCAGAGAAAAATGAAACAAAAGAAACCTCCATGTCACCCTAGATTTTTTAGGACAGAACAATCAAAAAAATAATTTTTACATCATACATTTTACAAATGCTCTTCTAAATTCTGTAAAGGTGACTAATCATCTTCCATTCCTATGAACAAGCCCCTAGCAGTTAATTCTGCAAATGAAGTAATGCCATGTAATATCACAAGACAAGACAGTAATCTTCAGTCATAAAAGCAAGCCTGCAAACTGAAGATTGTGATATTTCATGAAGCGTCTCCAAATCCAGTTTCCATTCATGTCCAGGTGACAGAATGAAACATTCACATCATTTGACTACTAGTATTTACTCATCTGAGTACTACTACACCATAGAGTTGGCAGTACATTCATATGCTTATCCCTGTAGAACAGCTGAAAAAAATTGTGTATTTTCCTTTACTGTCTTCAAAAACTTCCTGCCAAGGTACAAATACAATTCAGGTGATATACAGCTGAAATGGAAGAAGCTCTCCATTTTTATATGTGTTATATCTTAGGTGAAAAATCTCATAGCAGCTTAACCTCATCTAAAAAACATTTATGCAACTTTGCCCAAGGTCAAATGGGCAAAATGTAAATCAAATGCATTCATAAAGCATTGGGTTTTGATCAATAGCTGATATAACAACCTGTTGTTCACAGCACTCCTGTTACACTTATTTCCACTTCTTCTCTTTGTTCTAATCTGTTGCATCTTGCATACTCATGTTATCATTTTACGTTCAAAAATCAGAAACACAACATTCAAGTATTACATGAAAAGTTTGTACTTAACAGCATCAGGACTATAATAACATCCATTTGAAAAGTACTGTACTTAATTTCCTGGAGAGAAACCTCTCTTGAACAAAAACAAAGAAATTTCAGCTCTTTCAAGTGAATTAGTCATGTTTAGAAAGAACTTACCACGTAAAACAGTGAGTCTCGTGGACACACTTATTTCACCAACACTATTGGAAGCCACACATTCATAAATAGCTTCATCTCGTGGTGTGCGCAGTGGTTGTATTCTGAGAACTGATCCAGATCCATCATCAAACTCTATAACCTATAGAAGGAAACAAAAGCTGTCACAGATGTTGTAACAAATGCCTGTCCCTCAGTTAATCTGTTCATGAACAGTGACCTGTTGGTACTCATGTCACCAAAGCCAGGTTCATTTTTCAAATACACATACTAGGACAAATTCCACACACATGGGAAAATGCTTAAGTGACAATGACTTGTAACATACATTGCTGTTCAGTGGGTTTTTGATGGCTGTCCTAAGAAAAGACAGGATGAAAAACAACAAAAAAACCAATAATAGTGTTATATACAAAATGTCAAGACAGAGGGGAAAAACCTACTTGTTTCCCCATTGGTAGATATGATAATTGCTATGTACATCAAGTTCCAGCAAAAAAGTTCAGGTTGCACAACAGAAAAGAAAAATCATAGCAAGGTTCATGAAACACTGTAGGAGGCTGTCCAAGTTTATTGGGGTGCGGGGCAAGTAACGCCCAGTATTCCTGTGGAAAGCATGTGGACTAGATGGCCCGCTGAAGTCCTTTCCAGCTGTATTTACTAGGTTTCTATGAAGACAGGTGTCCAGGTAAAATATTTTCATGTCTTGTATTACTAAGTAATCGAACTCAGAGAAACATACAAAATATTAATGCAGAAGAATTGTGAAAGAAGACCAACTAATTATTCTCATATTAGTGCAGTTGATGGTCATAGATGTTTCTTGTTTCCCAAATGTTCCACACGTGTTTTCTGAATCTCATTTCTACTGTTGTTCTATTCTTATTTAGAGATTCTACAGCATGAAATAATGGACTCACTTTTGACAGGAAGGAAAGCTGCCTAAAATATTGATGTGCTCTGCACACTTTATAACTACTCTGGTCTGTGTTTATAATAAAAGTTATAAAATACTTGGTAGGTGTTTTTTATTTCTTTGAATAACATTCTATCTTACTTGGCTATCAGCTTGTTCAACAGTCCACTAAAGGCACTTTTAAACATTTAATTTTTTTTTTATGGTTCCACTTAAATATTTTTAATGGAAATAAAACTTTTATATTTGCTTATTTTCCCTACAAAGAGGTACATAGGTACACAGAAAACAATATATGAAGCAGATAAACCACAACATATTACAAAATAAAACTGAATCAATACAGTAAACATGCACGTGCCCAATCTTTCACTGTTTAGAACTCACCTCAAGTAAAAATTTTGCGATCAGAAGGGGAAAAATTATTTAGAGTTTATGATACGTTTATGTTACTCTCTCTAGCCAATTGCAGCTCTGCATATGCTCTGCAAAGTGCAAACGGATCTTGGCACTAGGACGTCACATTTAAATTCATGCTTTTATTTCTCACATTGTAGTAAATAGACTTTGTTAAATAAGCAAATAATTATATTGGTTAATGAACAAATTCCAATGCCACTAAATTTATTTTTTTCCAAAATAAATTTAAAAAGTTTAGCTTGTACAAGAAATACAATTCTTTTCTACTGATGCAAATCTAACCTGAAAGTTAGGGCAAGCAATCATCCCAAATTCTAATTAACACAGAAGACTTCAATATTCAGTCAAATTTAATAGGTATATCTTGGACCATTCACTCATAAAATGCAAGATACAACTGTTTTATACACAAATTAGTCATTTCCCAAACAGTTGTTTTCTTAATGCAGAAGTCTGTTATTTAACATTGAAAACAGTGAAGAGACACAGCGAAAATTAGTGCCATTTTTGGTATCCATTCTATAAGCCTTCTCCTATTTTCTTAGTTTTTTTCTTCATGTTAAAGGTCAATCCATATTTGATATTAATGGTTCTTGTCACTAAATGAGGGAATAAAATTTGTTGTCTTATTTACCCCAAATACCCAGTATCCTTTGAACAGATTATCTTCCCTGTTTCCTTTAATTAAAGGCTGTGGGGAGAGAGGAAACAGCTTACTCTAGAGCCTCTTCCTAGGTTATTGTTAGGAAAAGGATCAAAAGTAGACAAGGTTTACATTTCCTGTTCAGCAGCAGGAGCTACAATGTTCCTTTCATCTCTCTCTGCAACAGTGGTAAGGAACTGTGGCAGCAGAAGCAGTAGCAGCCTAGGTCTGTTCAATGCACACTGCCACAAAAGGAAGTGCCTTTTCTCCTGGAGACAGCAATCACGGCTCAAATAATTTTCCCCTTCTCCTCCATGGAAAAGATAGCAGGCTGAACAAAAGCACACCAAGGCTCCCCAGGTAGATCATGCTAGTTTAGAAAACAGCAGTAGAAGTCTTTTCATGACCAGTTTGCAAAATAAAAACTTCACAAGACTGCTCCCACCAAATTATCCCCAATATTCAAAGCTATTTTGCTTAATCAATGATAGTAAAGCACACATATTGGGACTAGAAGCAAGTTTTGAATTAATGTTCTTCAGAGGAACAGAACAATGGACCTAATACCTCAAATCTCTGATTGCTGACTTTCTTTCCCTTTTTGTTCCAGACAATTTTAGGTCTTGGATCTCCTGTGGCTTGACAGATGAATGAGGCGACTCCTCCAGAAACCCCTGTCTGGTCAACGGGAGTTCTTGTAAACTTTGGTGGTGCTGAAACAAAAAAAATAGCAAAATTAATGTAAGTAGTAAACATTAAAAAAAATAAGCCATATCACAATTTCAAAATAAAAAAAAAAAGAAGGAAATGTTTTGTTTCTCCAATGATAATATTCAACTGCAAGAGAAAGCATTAAAAAAAAAACAAACCTACAAGGTCAGGAAAGTACTTGCAGATTTTACTCAGATTTACACTACAACGGAAATCTGAAAGCATCAGAATAGCAAGATCACACATTATATTTTATCACCATTATAAATAATAAAAAAAAAGTTTGTCTTCTGTTGCAAAATGAGCTCATCCAGCAGCTGAAGTAAGATCATGATTCATGACTTGATGCTATGATCACACGATGTCATGAAAATAGAATGCCCACCTTTGGGCCATTAAAATCAGTGACATTTAGGAGGAAGCATTTGTAAGTTTGCAGTGGTGGAGGTAGGTGATATTAAGGGTCCATGAAGAAAGGACTATAACAGAAGAGAGATTTATGCTTGGGCACAGTTCCACATACAGCCTCTGTTCCCTCCCAAATTATTCCACTCTGTCAGAAAGAAGAAGTTAAGAAAGATCCAACTACTGCAACAACAGGAGAAGAGAGAGAAACTGAGAAATCACTTTAAAAATAGGAAAAAAAATACTTATTATCTTTCCTTCTATTTCTGTTACAACATATTAAAATGAATTTACCAGCCTTGTGGTGAAACAACTTTCAAATGTACACCAACACAAGACATGACTTCTAAAGATTTAATATAAAATTCTAAGAGATTATGTCTAACCACATCACAGAAAAGCTGAAGAGTTCCTGTAAATATTTACATCATTCTTTTTCTTAGCTGGGAAGTTTTTAGAGATCCAATATGCTTTAAGATGCTGACTTACATGATACAACGTGAATACTTCGGGCCAACAAATGACAAAAAATCCAAGTCTTTGCTATTTAGTCTTTCTCAGATTTAAGTTTTTACATGTAGTCGCTCTATAGCAGCTGTTGTAATTCATTTTTACTCTCATCTTCAGTTTTCAGCAGTCAGCTCCTTTCTGTTCTCAACCTCTTCACACTTCTTCACTATCCTCTCTCAGTTCTGACAGTTGTGTACCTGTACTCAGTTGCACTGTACTAGTTTTCATTTCAAAGTTGCTGCTCTTCACTTCTGATGTCTAACCCCTTATTCTTATGAACTGGTCTTACCACAGGCCATACTTGTCAGCATGTTTACTTAAATGTCAGAAACCCATCCATATGGGTTACCATGTACGTAACACTGGAAGAAAACCTGAAATAATTTTAAAGGCCAAGAAAATATGATGTGGCCATTATTATAAAATAAACACAATATGTTGTTGTTATATTGCTATATTAAATATGAGAACATGCAGATTGTCCTAAATTTACAAAATGAAATTAGTCTTTTTTGCCTACCTTATGTGTAACATACCAGTAACATAGATGACTTTCAAAAAAGCAGTAAAAATATAAAGCTCCTGAAAATCTTTTTTTTTTTTTTCTTTAATAGAGGTGTCAGGCAAAATTGTTACTGTTCAGCTTTTCAGAATGCTCATGGATCCTTGAACTATTTGCTATAATAGTTTTGCCTTGTGAGGAGGTACCTGAAGCCCAATGCAACAGCAAATCTGAGCACAGCAAAATTGTGTGCCGCTACTGACATGGGGGATTTATGAAATAACTTCTCTGATGTCAAAAAATTGCCAAAACCATGGCAAATAAAATGCACCTAGAGCAAAAAAACTAGAAATCCTTTCCTAAGTCACAGGCTTTATGCCTGGACCACAGAAAAGACAGAAATGTATTCTGATGAAGAGCATCTGTATTTCACCAAAACTGCTAGCTTTGAATCCTTTTCTATGCATGTATTAACTCAGCACTCTGATATATAAAGAGATGTGACTGAATCTGATATGCTTATACTCAGTGGCACAAGTTGTGATTGTGTGCCATCAAATGAAAAATTATGCTCTGCCATTCCCTTTTTATTCTTTTTGACATTTTGTGAATTCAGTGTTGAATTTCAAACCTACAATAGAAAAATACTGCATGGGCAAGTCTATTACCACTGAGTAACTATGTATAGTAGCTTTTAAATTCTAAATTTATGCTGCACTCATACATTCAGTGACTGCCTAACAGATAATTTCAACATCAATAAAGTAACCTGCTTTCTTACGGATGCGGCCTCTTTTGGAAAATTTGCCAATTTTGCCATGCGTTACAAGGGTCAAGAGGGGAAAACAACTCAATTTAAAAGCCATTCTGTGCATTTATTCCTGCAACACTTCACTTAACTATCTGAGACCAGGAGAACTGCAGATTTTTAAACAACAAACAGAACAAAAACAAAAAAAAGATAAGCAAAGACTGTGTTGAACTATGTTAAATTAGCCCAGCAAAAAAATCCCTAAAATAACTAACGAACCACAAAAAAAACCCCAGCATAATCTACTACTAGGTTTTATGTCACTGCTAGTCACCATGATATCTATGGCAGGCATGCCTTTACTAATATGCCATATATTGTATTAATTATAACAATAACTTTTAAAAAAGATAAATAAAGAGGAATCCCTTCCTTCCTTATCAGACACTCAGAGACAAAAATCTCCACCAGTGCAGTTCAGGTAAACACAGGAGAGCTTGCACTAACTTACATCATATGACAACTTACTTTCTGATTGCTGTTGAACACAAAAGAAACAAACCAAAACCCCTTGATCTACAGCACTCTGCAAACTGCAAAGCTGTTTATAAACAAATACATGAAACTAAAAATTTGCCACCTAACTTAACTGCTGTTAGAGGTAAAACCAGTTTTCTGACAATTTCTTCATGAAGGACCAGGCCAAACCTGGTAAATGACTATAATTGCTATGACTCCTTATGAAAACTGCTTGCTAGCTTCTGTGCAGAGCTGTATCTTCATAGTGGAGTTGCACAAACAGGGCTGAATACCTGACATGGCTTTGGTAGCTACCTGATGAAGAACAGTATTTTTCCAGTCCTGTGTGAATTTTTGCTGTTAGTACAGCTGTTGCTTGTTAACAACAACACTTGCTATGAAGCATTAGAGGCAAAAGACAAGCGCAAGTTACATACCAATGTAACTTACATTTGTAGATATTTTTCAAGAAAAACAAGGCCTTATGGTTGTTAAGACCACATTATTTTATGTAAAAACTGACATTATCTACATCAATAAAAAGCTTCACATTCCAGTATAGAAGGGAAGTGTGATGGTGACCATAATCTATCTGAAAAAATCAAGTACGCAGCTGGTCAATATTTCCTTTTGTGCAAGTTAAGTCATGTAAAAAAACATTGCACAGCTCTTCCACAGTGTCTAATCTTGAAATTAAGACAGTTACCTTTGACATATCATACGATATCAGAGAAGATGATTTATTATTAGATCATAAGTAATTTTATCTGAAACAGGAAACCTATCATACTCCTGTACACTTCAGACATTTTTGCGCAAAAATGGCCATTTTCAGCAGTTAGTCTTTACATTCACAAAATCACATTTAACTTGCCAAACCAGTTAAATTCTCTGCTTCAGGTTCAGCAGCTGTACCAGAAGGATAATAATGTCTACATGTCAAATAGGTGTTGTGAGGAAAGACATATTTATGATCAAGAGATGCTCTGACTATAGAGATACTAGCCAGCCAACCATGGAGAAAAGTATTACGCAATCCATCTTTTCATTATTCAATCAACATGTTCATCTCATTACATAAAAAGTGATCATCATCAGTGTAAGGGTATGTGAAATCATAGCCCAGTAAAACCAAAAGTGAAAACTAGTATTTGTTGCCTTTATCTTTATAAAGGTTGTTAATTAAGGTTTGACACAAATTATCTCCACAATTAATGTTGTCAGTTTCTTGACATTGATTTTGACCTAAGCTGCTAGGAACTCTGATACCAAACACAATTACATTGCACACACAGTTGTGCTTATTAACATGAGGGCAATTTTGATTGAGAACTGACAACTATTTTCAATCTCCCTTAACAGCAGTGCAGAGTCCAACAAAAACTCTCTGCAGCACACTTCATTAAGCACAGCAACAATCTATATGGGAACCTTCCAGTGCAATTAAATCTGACAAAAAAATCAGATATAGTAAGTTACCAACTATGATATCACAGCCTTCCAGCACTTTTGAAACTCTACTTGGTCACCTTTCAATAAAACTGCAATTAAAATAACAGAAGTGTAATTAAAATAAAAAAGTAAAATTCAGTTAAAATCAGCACCTCACATTTCCTGACTTGTGCTCTTTTGTGGGCATCATCAAAATTGCAGCAATATTGGCTATTAAATGCAAACAACACAAGTTTTGTTTGTTTCAACTTGTTTATCTACCAGTGCCTACACAGATACTTGTCCCTGATATTGAATGTTGATACCTTGTCAACGAAAAAAATTTACAGCAGAAGACTTCTGTAATGTTTGCATATGGTGAGTACCAGAAGCTTTCTCATCCAAGGCCTGAAGGTTCCCATCCTCTTCTTCCTGTTATGCACTTTTTGCTGGGACTCCTGAGAAGCTCAAGTGACAACTATTGAACTACTGCAAATTATGTTCTAATACATGAAGGAAAACTGAATTTATTATTGCTAGCTCACCTTAAATCTACTGAGTTTAATTGGTTTGTTTTAAGGAGTTTAAAGCCACAGAAGCTAGGCTGCTGCTTCAGCAAACAGTCAAGCTGCCCCCTCCAGGAGGCACAGGAACTTCTGAAATAGTTAAGCACTATCCAGAAAGAAGCTATCCTTTTTTTGAATACTGAAGCTCCATAAATTATATTTATACCATGACACTAAAATAACTTAGTTGGATTTGAATGCTTTCATAGCTTCACACGAGCATAAGACATCTCTGACTTCTCTTCTGCACTTCCACTTTGTCTTTTGTAAGTTTAATGCTGAAGTAGTGAATGGAATTAACTAATTCACATTTCATCATATTACAGAATTTTCTAGGTGTCCATACTCTGTGCTGTGCTTAGAGTTCATGTAATACTTTTCCATTGCACTCAAATAAAATGTCTGATAAGTTGTTTTTGAAATTAGTAGTTCAGCCCTCTTCCTTTAACAGCTACCGAGAGCTACTCTTGTGTAGAGACATACCTCCTCTAATTGACAGATGAATATGAGTGTATTACTTCACCTTCTTTAAAGGTAAACAGAGAATTAATGGGATGCCTGCAGCCCACATACGGCAAGCTAAGCATGAGGACATACTACGGACAAGATACACAGAGAATGCAGACCTTAATGTATTTCTGTTTCTAGTTCCTCTATTTGGGTGTATGGAAGTTCCTAGTCTACCATATGATTAATCATAATTTATGATTAATCTTCATCATATGCTTCAAATATGAAACAGTTTCCAAAATCAGAATAAAAATTTTCAAAAATCATATCCTATCATATCCTCTGTCAGCATTCATAGCAAGTGTGAATAAAGCAACAAAGACACCAGAAAACAATAAACATCCTAACGCGCTTCTTTCAAACTCCCCATTTACTTGTAAATTAACATATACTGATTTTTCAGGAGACTCTTGAAAAATTACAATAAATTTTTGTTACAAAGATTTGTTTTGTAGCAATAAAGTTGGAAGATGGAGGATTGTACAGTCACAACTGCTCCCGTGGAACCTTTTCATCTGACACTCAGAAATGCAGGTTGAGAGCAGAGTAAACAACGTGATCTGACAGGTGCCCATGCGCTTTGGGATACTGCACACACACCATCACAAGGATCACTGTCATTTAGTGTAGAGTCCTATGAATTACTAGTCTACTGACATCAAGTTTCAGTGGGCATGTGACTGGACTCATTTCTAGCTATAAATTCTGAAGTTATTCTTCCCATGCCAAGTTATACACTCAGAAAATTCCTACATAGGGTGAAAAAAAAAAAAAAGGAAAAAAAGCCCTAAAACCAGAATAAAAGAAGTACCATTTATTCACCCAGTTTCCCACTCTGCAATATTCACTGTGTCCCACTGACTTATCAGGAACTGCTATGTATTCTAAGTAAACAGGCCATAACTGGTTCACATTGAATAACGGTGAAGGCTCCTGTCCTGATATGGTACAGGCACACTACAAATTACACGAGTTATTACTTTTTTCACAGTTCCTCTAGGAGTTAATATACTAAAAAATCTATTCTATATATTAAAATATTTACTAGAAAAGCTTTTTGTGCTCAATTTATTAAAAAGAATCTTCAAAGCACGCTCATTTACAGCATTCACTGCTAATTTACTCATTAATCATAATTTGTGACATCGGTTAGACTGATCAGTGTTATAAGCAATTGTTTTTGCCTTATTTTTAAACTGCTATGACAGTGGACCTGCAAATTGGCTACATAAGAAAGTTAATTAGCTTTTTATTTCTATAAGGATGAGCAACAATTTGTATTCATCAAATCTACATAAAGAAATCCCAAAGCCACCAACTGGTATGTTCCAAAAAAGCTCTTGTCTGTCAGCCACAAACTACTGGAATTTTCCAGTTTCACACCATAAACATCTTAAAACTGCATCATCCTTACATCCTTCAGCAAGGAGAATAGCAACAACACGATCTTCAAATGCCATCATACTCTGAGCAGCTGAATAGTTTTATTATCTTGTGAATGAAAATTTCCAGTTTTTCATCTTTGTGCTACTACATGCAAACCGGCTATGCTAACTAATTCCAGATAGAGACCTTGATCCATTTGGTTCACAAAGTTTATTTGCAGGTACAAACTCAGGTCTCCCAAAATCCTTGGTGAAGGAAACTAAGCTATTTCACTTTACAGGCAGCAAAACATCCTCTTAAAAACCCAGCCCCTCTAACAATGCTTGTAAAATCTTTATAATATAATCAAAATGTTTATCTCCCCACCTTGTTTCTTCTACTTGTATTCTTCCAAAAACAAAATAACTCAAGAGAAACAAGTATGTCAGAAAATGTCTGGTTTTTTGAGGGGGTTTGTTGTGGCTTTTTTCAATTCAGCAGTTGTCTGCAGTTCCCCAGCCTTCAATCAGCCAGAGCATAACCACCCTACAAATTTAGTAAGCAGCTCACAAAAAGATTATCGCTATGTTTATGGTTTTGAATTTTATGCAATGCACAGTGTCAGTTTACTAGGCTGACCACTGGGTTTATTTTTCCCTGAAATATGAAAGCAAATCACATACTTAAAAGTAAGGCCTTACAGGTAGAATAGGTAGTTTGCATTTTCCAAATGGTCTAATGTTAAAATAGTACATTCCCAGTTTGCACCACTAAGCTGTGCAAACCTTGGTACCAGCTCATTTCATTGTGGATTATGTATGCTTTTTTAGAGACAGACAATATCTAAGCCTTAGGGACATGGAAGGAATGCAAACCATAGATAGCAGCAGACATTTATTTCGCAGCTAACATCAGCCCCAGCCCTCCCACCCCCTACTCATTTACAGCTTATAATAACTGGGAGACAGAAAAAGGCTTTCACAAAGAAGAACCTATGTGAAAAAAAAATGAAAAAGTATTTTATTAATACTACAGACCAATATGTTTATACACTAGGTAGGACGAAGCTGAAGAATTTATTGCTGTGCTTTTTCTATTAAAACCATTGCAGGCAACCTGATTACAATTTAAGTTGCTTTCCTGACAAATTATTAGGACAGTTACTGTAAAACTGTGACCAGCCACTAACTACTGCCCTAGCAGAGCACTATCATGCTAAACCTAAGGGGAAGCCAGGGCTGATGGGCCACCGGCGTCAGCCTCCTCGATGACCACAACAAAGGAGAAGGCTCACAAAGCCAGACCAACTCCCACCCACATCTCCTCTTGCCTTCAACCCCCAAGTTGCACACACAGCTTTATCTGTCAGTGCGACAAACTAATTTCCTTCACTATGAACTTTAACACTCTTTTAAATATCACTAGAGAAAATAAAGTTTTACGCATTTGTTTCTAAATCTCCCCTTATTTACTCCAGTGTCTCTTCAGCTGTTTCTGCACAAGAATTCTGGTTTACACTAGTTTAAGAAAAAAGAATCACGATACGTGGTTCTTGTATTTGATTAACCTGAGCACTGGAAGATGCAGGCTTAATGTTAAGTACCCGCTATGCAGCAGATGCACAGGAGGTCAATAATTCTCTTTTTCTCCTTCCCATGCCTACAGAAAATCCAACACTATAAAATTAACCCAACCGCATGTATGCCTTTAAGTTATACAGTAGCAAATGTTTTTAAATGCACAATACAAAATAGGTATAAGCTTGTGTGTATACATAGTATTTATCACTTACAGTATATGTAAAAACTGGGTGGGGCTTAATCTACCTGAGTTAGAACGAGGAACTTGCTAGTTAATCCAGTACTAAGCCTTCTTCCAGCAGCAAATGAAAAGCATAAAGCCTCTTGAATCTAAAAGGTTAGTGACATGCACCACTTCATCCCCTAAGAACATTACATAACCTTGTCAAATTCACTAATTTAATGAAAGGAAATTCCGCTTCAAAGCTCTCTACTGCTTCTTTTTCAAATTTTAATGTCTGCAGACTGCATATGAATTATTTGGTAACTGAGAGCTGACACTCGTTTTCAATGTGCAAAGTAGAAGCAGTGGATCCTAAAATGCCAAGCAAGTTAATCTCTTTCCAGAGGAGTTTTGCTCTAAGAGAAAAGGCAAAATAACAAGATCCTACAGGTAAGAACTTCAATTAGTGACTGAGAATTTGGGTTAGGACTAGAGACATGTCCTTTATTGGTGTTTCAGTCTTACTAAAACCTTCAAAATACAGATACTAAATAGGAAGAATAAAACTGGGGCACTGTAACAGCTGAGTGAAGCTTCCACTCATTTTTTATCTAAACACAACAAAATGCATACTTGGTCATTTACACACACGGTAGATTGCTGATTAGAGGCTGTGAAAGCAAAATCACCTACCTAATAAGATTGATTCAAAGACAGAAGAAACCATCAAAATCTATATACTAAACATGGTTCCAATTTAATGCTTCACAAGGCAACCATATAAGCAAATTCTCACAACAACAATAAAATTCTGACTGAGAACAGACCAGATGACTTACTTTCATCTAAGTATCATTTCCAACACCAGAGGTAAACTGCCTTGCTACCAAGATCCCACTGGCCAACACATCAAGAGAAAGAGCATTCTGTTACAATCTGTTACTATGCTCTGTGAAAGTGACCTAAGATCCCAGTCTTTCGTACAAGGTGCCTGCATGGGTGAAATACCTTAACATTACCCAACAACTGCAAAATCATCCCTAGCTCAAGCCAGCTGAAGGTAAAAGCAAGAAAAAGATATAAAATTAAAAACAGATATGTTATCACAGTTTATAAGGACATAGGTGAAAGAAAATTTGAAGTAATTCATTCCTTTTATTGCAGTTACCAAACCCAAAAAACTTCCCTTCTCCCCTTCTGTTTCCAGGCAAGGTGAGGAGGGCTTAGCTTAGGGACCAAGCCCTTGACCACATACTAGTCCCCAGCTTTGATCCCCAACAGACAAGGAACATACCCATTCTGTTCCTTGAGTGTATGAAGGTGACCTTTAGATTCATCAAACCCATCCCAAATATAGTAACTGACCCTCAACTTAGTGACAAGGTGGCTTATATCTTCTCTTTCGAAGTATTCGGGACAGAGTCATGTCCTGTCTTGGTGGTAAACATATAGTTTTATACCTCTTCTTTGTTGGGTTAAACTATTAAACTGCTGAGGGGCAGACTGTTGTTACTTGGGACANTTTCTCCAATACCTGTTTGCAGTCAGGCTTCAAATACCTAGAGAACATCAAGAGAAAGAGCATTCTGTTACAATCTGTTACTATGCTCTGTGAAAGTGACCTAAGATCCCAGTCTTTCGTACAAGGTGCCTGCATGGGTGAAATACCTTAACATTACCCAACAACTGCAAAATCATCCCTAGCTCAAGCCAGCTGAAGGTAAAAGCAAGAAAAAGATATAAAATTAAAAACAGATATGTTATCACAGTTTATAAGGACATAGGTGAAAGAAAATTTGAAGTAATTCATTCCTTTTATTGCAGTTACCAAACCCAAAAAACTTCCCTTCTCCCCTTCTGTTTCCAGGCAAGGTGAGGAGGGCTTAGCTTAGGGACCAAGCCCTTGACCACATACTAGTCCCCAGCTTTGATCCCCAACAGACAAGGAACATACCCATTCTGTTCCTTGAGTGTATGAAGGTGACCTTTAGATTCATCAAACCCATCCCAAATATAGTAACTGACCCTCAACTTAGTGACAAGGTGGCTTATATCTTCTCTTTCGAAGTATTCGGGACAGAGTCATGTCCTGTCTTGGTGGTAAACATATAGTTTTATACCTCTTCTTTGTTGGGTTAAACTATTAAACTGCTGAGGGGCAGACTGTTGTTACTTGGGACAAATGTGTGCATGTGTCTAATAAAATATCACAGTCTATATGAACATATACAGTTTGGGGCATTAAGGAGTTTAAGATGACTTTCTGCTTGCAAACCAGCATTAAGAGATGGCCTGATTTTACATAAGCATAATTTATTGACCTACACCGGTTAATAAAAAGACTATATCATTAAGCTTTCTTTAAAATAAAAAAAAAATACTATTTAGTAGAGACTCATAAATCTTTCTTTCCTTCCTACTAGGTTAGAATTACCTCATTCCAAAAGTTGATAAATACCTCTCTCTCTCTCTCTCTTAGTTGTAAAACAATATTTATCATTTGCCTATAATTGATTATATGAAACCTAAATTAGATGTCCAGCCAAGCAGAAAGAATATATGTTGTTCTTACCGGCAATGTTGTGAGAGCTACACAATGCAATCCAGCTTCAGCTGTACTAATAGACAGGTTTTAGTGACCTGTAAGATGCTACATTACTGATGCATAAACAGACATTCATAAACTAGGTCAGGAAACTGTTACAGGTATTGAAAAAGATTCAGTGACTAAAGGCCCAAGTGGATTGTCCCACTTGCCTACAAGTCACTTAAGATACATCAGTATGGTTAACACAGTACAAGTAGCCTGAACTGGGGTATGGTTTACGCAGATATAAGAGCACTGATTATAACCTATTTACACTGACAGTATTTGTTATAGTGTCTTCTCTTTACTACATAAGGTCCTATTGTGCATAGCTCCTACTGTGAATATAAGCCCCTGCAAGTCATATTTTATTGTCAGAAAGGATGATACACCACAATTCTTGATACACTGCCAATATGCAAAAAATACTACTCCTAAAGTTCAGTTTTGTAGCTAAAACTATATCTGCTCTATGAACTTCTTTCTACAGGAGCTATATTGCTCTAACTCCTTTCCAATAAAGTTCTGCCAGCAGAAATTTGAAGTATATTATATATAATGCATTCACATATGTTGCAACTAAAGCCTTATAAAAAGGTATGCACAACAAAGTTGTAACTAGCTCAAAAAACCAATTAAATAGTAGAAACATAACCAAAAGAAAAGTATCACCACATAAAGGTAAACGTCTAATTACTACAAGTCCATTTCTGTTTTAATTCTGATATATGGCAGCACTTTGTACAATGATGTTCTGCAATCTATTACTTCAAATCAGTGAAGAATACAATTATTTGATACCTTGTATGCCACTGTAGCATTGTACTTACTTTAAAAGAATCTTGCCTGGCTATTCATGTTACTTTTTAAATATAATTTTCAGTTAATAAAGATACACCTAAATAGATAATCCTGGCCCACAGAGCTGTGTCTAGCTTACACACATCTCCATGTGTATCTTCCATTCTTCTCTTTTTAACATAAACTCATTCTTCTTTAAAAAAAAGAGATACCAAAAAGTCAAAACATCACATGGAATTAACATTCAGTCAAGTGCATGTTATTTAAAGGGGGACATAATGACAAAGTCAGGGTGGAAAAGGGATAGGAGTCTTACGTGTGGCCAGATACCATGCTGCAAAAGGAAATCTTACACTAGCATTCTCCAGCTTCTTCTGACACTGAATACAAAGCTTTTGTGTTACTCGGTTGAAGAACCCAGAAACTATTTTGTTTCATTCATGCAGATTAACTACAGTGTCAAAGTTAAAAGCACTGCCAAGTGATTTTTATTAATGTGGTATATACAGATTGTTTGGTCTTCTCCCTTAGAATGAATTCCCACTGAATACTACAATTCTGCTTTATCCTCATGTTATGTGTTTGTATGGTGGGGTTTTGGCAGTGGGGGAGAGGACAACCAAGATGGCCCCCATCAGAAACTGCTAAAAGTTTCCCCAGTTCTAAGCCGGACCCACCTCTGGCCAAGGCTGAGCCAGTCAGCACCTCTGTGAATAACATATTTAAGAGGGGGGACAGCACAGGGATTGGGGGTGCAGCAGGGCTCAGCCCAACTGGTCTGTCCAGCTGCTTGCTGTTGCCTGCCCAGCCTCCGCTGCAGCCCAATTGCCACAGCCCCAACCCAGCACACCCCCCCACCTGAGAGTCAGGAGTTTCTCAGGAGCCAGCAAAAGAACCTGCGGTGGAAAGAGGTGCGGGATGCGAGAGACAACTACACCGACACGAAGGTCAGTGAAGAGAAAGGAGAGGGAGGAGGTGCCAGAGCAGAGGTTCCCCTGCAGCCCGTGGAGAAGACCATGGTGACACATTTTGGAAGGGACCCATGCCAGAGCAGTTGTCAGAGAACTGCAGCCCATGGGAAGGACTCACATTGGAGTAGTTTCTGAAGGACTGTCCCATGAGAGGGACCCCACACTGGAGGAGAGGAACCCTGTGAAGAGCCCTCCCCTGAGGAGGAAGGAGCAGAAGAGACAGCACGTGATGGACTGGTAGCAAACCCCCATTCCCTGCCCCCTGAGCTGCCAAGGTGGAAAAGGTAGAGAAAACAGGAACAAAGCCTTTGGGCCTGGGAATAAGGGAGGGGTGGGGGAGAGGTGCCTTTTTAAGATGCAGTTCTTTCTCATTATCTTCTGGTTTTGATAGTTAACAGATTACATTGGTTTTGTGTCTTCCCCAAGTTGAGTCTATTTCTTGCCTGTGACCATAAGTGATGAGTGATCCCTTCCTGTCTTTGCCTCAGTCCACGAGGTTTTTACCTTTGTTCTTCCAATTCCCCACCCCATCCCACTGGAGGGAAGGAAAGACCAAGAGGCTATGTGGTGTTTAGTTGCCAGGTGGCCTTAAAACCATGACGTCTCACTTGAGAAAATCAACAGTGGCCCAGACACAGGCACTCTTACTCTATTCTCACTGTCCTCTCATGTGTCGTCCTTGTCTTATGCTCTTCTTGCTCAGTCCACAGCTATTCTGAGACGAATATAAACAGACCAAACTGCAACTGTCTACAACAGTTCAGGCATGTGGTCCCAAGAGTCAGTGAAGGCAAGACAAACAACAAAGCTAACTCACTTGGGCTTTATGTCATGCCTTATCTGTGGAGTGATTATATTTTTACAGTGAAGGACCCCCCATAAATTGGGACTACAACTGTACCACTGAAATATCAATGTGCAGATCACCTATCTTAGCGGGGTCTGAAATACATTTTCAAGTTAGTGATTTAACACTAAGTACTTGCAATACATTCTATGATTTCATCCAGTCTAACGTTTTTAAGGCATACTTTGTGGTTTAGAACATTATAAAATACAAGTTCGCAAGAGTTTTGTAGGACACAAGCTGTCTTTCTTAAAAAAAAAAAATTACATTTGTCTTGTCATTGAGATTTTAACTCTGAAACCTCCACCATAATTGGAAGGCACAATTCATGCCCATCTTTAAAATAAAAGTAAAAGGATTGTGCTTTCCAATTTTCTTTCACATGAAAATACATTCCTTCAAATTATTACAAAAAACAAGAAGTAGTATCAGTCCTAGTCATGGCTTCCTTCTCAGTACATACCTAAGTAGTAAGAAGATTCAGAAAACTAATCCACTGAAGTTCAGTCTCAAGAGATACAACTGGAAGGCAACAAAGCGCTGAAAGTGGCAGTTGGCTACTGGACAGAAGAGAGGGACAGAAGTCAAAACTTCGTAATTCTAACCCCATATCTGCTAATTTTTGTTTAGCCTCAGGCCTCCATGTCTCAATTTCCTTACTTCCAGGGTTTTGCTACTTACACAAGTCACAAAACATAGGGAGGAGTATTACAGTGGTTACTGTCACTGTATTTACAAAGTTTGTGTAGAGGTTTGTATAGAGATTTTTGCTCTTGAATTGAATGAGAGGGCTAAAAAATGTTGCAGTTTAAGCCCTATCTACTTATAACAAGGACAACACTTCTATTAGGGAGAAGGAAAGAAAAACAAACAAATTACACTCAAATCTTTAGAGTGTCAGTGAAAACTGGTAGATACTTGGCAAAATTATTAGTCTTTGAAAACTGCAGTCCTCTGCATATCAGTATTGCAAAATGCTGGTTTAATTAACACTCTTTTCTCTGAGGAAATCAGCTTACATTGCACAAGTGTACTGAATAAGAACTGCTCGTTTTGACACTGAGAGGCATGTACTGAAAGCCGTTATCTTCTATAAAATTGTGATAAATTACTTCTACAAAATATATTGCTCTGCATCATAATTCAAATTCAAAGGTGCATAATTAATATTGTGTGTGCCCATTTAAAAACAGAATTGAACATTTTAACTATGCAGCCATGTTAATTATAAAATTCACCTAAAGTACTATTTCATATAGTGCTACATAAGGACAGATATGTTTACATCTACGTGATACCCATGTTCAGAAATTAGAATCTAGGAAAACTGTATCTTACACATCAGGCTTCAGCAACCTCTTGAAAGTATACTTCAAAATGGCTGAACGTTTCCTGAAGAGAATTGAGAAACTGTGTTTGCTGGCCATGAACTCAGATTTTTTTATGTCTGAATCTCAATGGCATACTCAATATGTAGAAAATATCTAGTGATCGATCATTGTACTGCATCATCAAAGCTAAAATGTGCTCATAGGAATTATATAAAAGTAAGGTAAAATCTGTATTGTTGCAAAATGTCTTGATTTTTTCTCTGATTTTTTCCTTCTGGATCTAAGACAACCAGAAATAACTTTCTCACAACAAAACTGAAATTCTTGACACAAATTTATATGAGGTTAGATTACCGATGCTGGAGATGCAAAGAATATAATACGTCACCAAAAAGAACACACAATAGCTGCACTCAAATATCCAGATATGACAGGAACGGGGCGGCAGAAAGACAGGAGTAAGAAACAAGCTGAAAATTTGTCTCATTTCATGAAAAAAATACTGAAAAGTAAAAGAGAAGCAGAAATTGCTGGTCAAAGAATGCAGAGAGATAACCCAAACCAAGATTAATTTCAGGTCTATTTAAGATTTAAGTAAAAATTTAAGCAAAAATAAGTTCCTTACAGATGAATATAAATCCACTCAGTCATGCAAGTTTAATAAAAATTAAAAATGTTTGAAAGTTCTGGCTTTAGCAGATATAAAAGTTGGTTGCTCTCAAGGGCTGTCTGGGAAGTTGTAATTTACTCTTAGTGTTCCTTAACATGCAATGCACCACACAGAATAACGGTAAAGCTTCTTGAATGTATTACTGTATTGTTCATAAATCACAAGAATCAATTACTATGTGTATTGTTCCTTCACTGAATGCCTTTAGAAAAGCAGCTTCTGGAGGTTCAATGATTTTGCATACCACTATGTCAAAAGTTGGCAAAAAAAAAAAATCTAATTAGTGTTAGCAATAAGTATTTAGAAGTTACACTTTGGTGCTTTCACTTCTAATACCAAACCTCTTTCTCAAAGCAGACAGCTTTCAAAAATTTTCAGAAAAAATTAAGTCTTTTAGGTTTTTGTTTTCAATATTCTTAAGTGTCCTTCACTGTAATAATACAATAAAATTCAATATAGAGCACCAAAGCAAAAAGGGAGTGGGGAAAAAATCAATATAAAATTATTATTGACAGAGACAGAAATCAGCAAATAAAACCCCATTGGAGTACTAGAGGTATTTTTTTTTTATGTCTTTGGTCATAAACCAGCAACATAGTTAATGATAAAGAATACAAGGTTTAAATTTTTTGTGTGCTTTTTCCTCCTCAATAGAGAGTAGTAGGGTATGTTCATATGTACATGTTGACCTTTTGTATCAGACTAGCATAACATCAACAGATATGACAGGTCTTTTGCTGTAATTATTTAATTAGCTCTACACTGGTATACAGGAACACATCTGCTGGGCAGGTGAAGGAAATATAGTTCTCACTCTTCCCAATACAGGAGCCTGTACTGGCTGAGGAACTGCAACTTGGGACATTCTACTTGATATAAGAAGACAGAAAAAGTATGAACTAATCCTTGGTTTTCTGTTTATTCTGAAAGTTCTGAAAACTTACTTGGTGTTCTGGCTTCTCTGCTCTTGTCCCCTGCTACTAGGACAAGAGTAGTGTGATATTCACTACTGTCCCTCCTACAGACAAAGAGCTCTAATTAGGTATATATAGATGCTAAGAATGACAAAATTGTGTGTACAGGACTAGTTTACTCTTAAATTATTTTATGTTATAAATATAAAATCAGAAGGAAGAAACATACGAACAACCAAAATACGAGGTAGTTTAATCTTAGAAAGAAACATTTCAGTTTCCATAATTGAGAACTGCTGTTATTTCAAGGAAATTGCCATGTTTTGAGAATAAGGTTACAAACTACCAGCCATTTAAAAAGAAAAAAAAAATCCTTTAATGCCTGACTATATGACTTGCCACAGCAAACAAAATGTAAACTAAAGAATGCTTTTGCTTCGGAGTGCATACGGCTAATCTACACGTGTGTATATTTACAGCTCAGAAAAAAAATCCCAACAGTTTATCAAATAGTATCAAAAGCATGCCTCATCTTTGAGGTTACCCATACTGCAGTCAGTCCTGTAATTACAGTCACATACACATGTTCTAGTCAGTTTTAATTTTGGTTAGGCAGCACAGTTAACTATTAGCCACAGATCCCTCAAGCAGGTACCAAAGTTAACTCCTTGCAGGAGTTGGGGCTCTCACAGCAATTTGCTAACCTGTCTGCCTAAAGGTTAAAGTAGCCAGAGCACATCTATACAGTTACAGTTAAGAACTGCAACTTTGGACTGACATACAAAACTTTTCACCTTCCTTATCAATCCTTTAAAAAAAACAAAAACCAAAAAAAACCCACACCAGAAACAAAAACAAAAAAAAAAAAACACATTACAATCCATACTTGCATCACACACACCAAACTCCCTTGATTCTTTAATCCACTACAAAGATGTTTTTTTCCCTGTCACTCTAAAAATGAGATTTTGTGTATGCATGTAAATCTTTGCATATTGGTAACCTCCAAGTTCAAATTTCCTCTAACACTTCAATGTCAAATTTCTTTCACAATCCACCAACATGTTTTCTCTTTATACTATGTGGAACGGAATTCTCTGTCCAATTCCCATCTTGAACTTCGCCTGTTCTCCCAGATCTGAGAATGTAAGTCCTTTCTGATGGAAGTCAGAACTTATTTCTTAAGCCTTCTGATCATGTTTCAGCGAATGTTTCTACCATGCCCTCAATTTCTTTCTTATCTTGTTTACAGGTGATTCCTCTGCACCACAGCAAAGACGTATGAAATTACTCGAACAACTAAAGCATTAGACTGTTAAAAACTGGGATGGCTATGACCAAGCAATTTTAATTGCCAAACATTGCACATAGAAAAAAATATTGGATCTTGCACTGTGGAGCCAGAGACAATTGTCTATATCATTGTTATCTGAAAATATTTATGCTCTTCTCTACATACTGCTTCACTGTGACCTGTCAGGATTGATTAAATTAACTTATCTTCTAAAAGAAATAAAAAGGCAATGAAAGTCATGCAGGCGTGCACAGTTTTGTGTGAGCGAACAATGAAGAGCAGATAAAAAATTCATACATTTACCTCCAATGTCCAGACATTTACTTTTAGGAGCAGCTATCTTTCTCACAAGATCAGATGAACGTGTAAAAAGAACATGACAGCACTAAGTGCTTAAGTGACGGATGCAAAAACTTGACATGCAAAAGTACTGAAAGAAATGCAGCCCTGGATATTTCATACAGATGATTAAACCTGTTATGGATTTGCCCTTCTGTTTTTAACTGCTTTTCTAAGAGAGAAGCTATTAGATTCTTACAACACTGTGGACCACAGACTAAGATATAAATTTTACTGTAGGCCACAACAGGTAAAATCCTGGTGCCACAGAAATCAGTAGCATTCCTGAATGGGGCCAGCCTCTTGCCCATATTACTAGATTTTCTATAATTGTGAATGACTCCAGTACTAGTACTCCTTTTCAAGACAAACACCTACAGAACTTCCTAAAGATTGCTGCAATCATGTTCACAAAATGAAGGCTGTGCAAGATACACCACAGTGAACGCAAATGCAAATTTACATGAATACCATTTTACAAGTAGAGATTTTGGGATTTTGGAAGAATATTTTTTTAAAATGTCATAGTGCTACAAAACTTGATCAGAGATGCAACTAGATCTCTGAGACAACTATATTTCTGTAAAAGATCATTCTTGTTCAGCAATCTCTGAAGACCGGACTGTTTTGAAAATAATTTTGTTCCATTTTGTTAGAAAATCACCTCTGTCATCAGTTGATATTACATTTCATTCAAGGTGTTTTACATGTTTGTTATTTCTCTAATTATGTAAAATATTTTCCCCCTCTTGAAAATGAGAAAATACGTATAGGTAAGGTGTTTTCTTAAATGAGCTGGCTAATTTCTTCACTACTGCAAGCTTGTCAAAACTCAGTAATTGCAGTGACACTCAGATTTACAGAAATTGAAGATCTGGCCCTTTATTTTTAGATTCAATTTGAATAGCAAGCAGCACACATTTACAGCACTATGATCAGGTATTAATTACATAGCTTCCAACAATAGTAGAAGTTTGCAAGCTTACTTCATTATGCACTGACTGCACAGAAGTTGAATGAGTAGCTATAATCTGGTACTATTCATACCTTCACTCCAGCAAAGTCTTACCATACCAAGTAACTGTAACCGAGTCTTACTAGTTAGCCAGCAGTTACCATCACATACACAAAAAAAGAAGACATAATACATTCCATAGGCTGTGAACTAGTTGGTCTCAGTGACAGGCACTGNCATGTTCTAGTCAGTTTTAATTTTGGTTAGGCAGCACAGTTAACTATTAGCCACAGATCCCTCAAGCAGGTACCAAAGTTAACTCCTTGCAGGAGTTGGGGCTCTCACAGCAATTTGCTAACCTGTCTGCCTAAAGGTTAAAGTAGCCAGAGCACATCTATACAGTTACAGTTAAGAACTGCAACTTTGGACTGACATACAAAACTTTTCACCTTCCTTATCATTCCTTTAAAAAAAACAAAAACCAAAAAAAACCCACACCAGAAACAAAAACAAAAAAAAAAAAACACATTACAATCCATACTTGCATCACACACACCAAACTCCCTTGATTCTTTAATCCACTACAAAGATGTTTTTTTCCCTGTCACTCTAAAAATGAGATTTTGTGTATGCATGTAAATCTTTGCATATTGGTAACCTCCAAGTTCAAATTTCCTCTAACACTTCAATGTCAAATTTCTTTCACAATCCACCAACATGTTTTCTCTTTATACTATGTGGAACGGAATTCTCTGTCCAATTCCCATCTTGAACTTCGCCTGTTCTCCCAGATCTGAGAATGTAAGTCCTTTCTGATGGAAGTCAGAACTTATTTCTTAAGCCTTCTGATCATGTTTCAGCGAATGTTTCTACCATGCCCTCAATTTCTTTCTTATCTTGTTTACAGGTGATTCCTCTGCACCACAGCAAAGGCGTATGAAATTACTCGAACAACTAAAGCATTAGACTGTTAAAAACTGGGATGGCTATGACCAAGCAATTTTAATTGCCAAACATTGCACATAGAAAAAAATATTGGATCTTGCACTGTGGAGCCAGAGACAATTGTCTATATCATTGTTATCTGAAAATATTTATGCTCTTCTCTACATACTGCTTCACTGTGACCTGTCAGGATTGATTAAATTAACTTATCTTCTAAAAGAAATAAAAAGGCAATGAAAGTCATGCAGGCGTGCACAGTTTTGTGTGAGCGAACAATGAAGAGCAGATAAAAAATTCATACATTTACCTCCAATGTCCAGACATTTACTTTTAGGAGCAGCTATCTTTCTCACAAGATCAGATGAACGTGTAAAAAGAACATGACAGCACTAAGTGCTTAAGTGACGGATGCAAAAACTTGACATGCAAAAGTACTGAAAGAAATGCAGCCCTGGATATTTCATACAGATGATTAAACCTGTTATGGATTTGCCCTTCTGTTTTTAACTGCTTTTCTAAGAGAGAAGCTATTAGATTCTTACAACACTGTGGACCACAGACTAAGATATAAATTTTACTGTAGGCCACAACAGGTAAAATCCTGGTGCCACAGAAATCAGTAGCATTCCTGAATGGGGCCAGCCTCTTGCCCATATTACTAGATTTTCTATAATTGTGAATGACTCCAGTACTAGTACTCCTTTTCAAGACAAACACCTACAGAACTTCCTAAAGATTGCTGCAATCATGTTCACAAAATGAAGGCTGTGCAAGATACACCACAGTGAACGCAAATGCAAATTTACATGAATACCATTTTACAAGTAGAGATTTTGGGATTTTGGAAGAATATTTTTTTAAAATGTCATAGTGCTACAAAACTTGATCAGAGATGCAACTAGATCTCTGAGACAACTATATTTCTGTAAAAGATCATTCTTGTTCAGCAATCTCTGAAGACCGGACTGTTTTGAAAATAATTTTGTTCCATTTTGTTAGAAAATCACCTCTGTCATCAGTTGATATTACATTTCATTCAAGGTGTTTTACATGTTTGTTATTTCTCTAATTATGTAAAATATTTTCCCCCTCTTGAAAATGAGAAAATACGTATAGGTAAGGTGTTTTCTTAAATGAGCTGGCTAATTTCTTCACTACTGCAAGCTTGTCAAAACTCAGTAATTGCAGTGACACTCAGATTTACAGAAATTGAAGATCTGGCCCTTTATTTTTAGATTCAATTTGAATAGCAAGCAGCACACATTTACAGCACTATGATCAGGTATTAATTACATAGCTTCCAACAATAGTAGAAGTTTGCAAGCTTACTTCATTATGCACTGACTGCACAGAAGTTGAATGAGTAGCTATAATCTGGTACTATTCATACCTTCACTCCAGCAAAGTCTTACCATACCAAGTAACTGTAACCGAGTCTTACTAGTTAGCCAGCAGTTACCATCACATACACAAAAAAAGAAGACATAATACATTCCATAGGCTGTGAACTAGTTGGTCTCAGTGACAGGCACTGACATGACACTGTACAAAAAATTGGTAAATCAATAGAAGTCATGAAAGTTCTTACATTTAAGTTTTTTGCCTAGCTTCCTCTGAGACAAAAACAAACCTATATGTCAAATGAACTGATTCATATTGTGCATAATTTGAGTCTTTCAAACAAAAGTCAAAAAAGTTAAAGATTCTGATAAAAAAATCCTCCAACAGCACTTAAAAATCAATGTATTAAAATATGAAATTGGGTATTGTTTTTGCACAACTATAGCACAGTATTTCTTTTATTCCAGAAGAATGTGCATTTCAGCACGTAGGAAAAAAAGATATCTATTTATCCTAATCATCCTACTTATTTAATTAGTCTTACTTGCTTAATTAATCTTAATTACACTTTTTTATAATTAATTTCTAAATCCATATTCACAAAGAAACAATTATCAGGAGAAAAAAGAGGTATAAAAATGTTAAATATCAGCATTGCTTATTGAGTTCAGCCTTTTCGTATGGTTAAGATACAGGACAGAGGGCAGAGCTCATTTTCTGCAATGAGAGGAAATGTATCATCATGTTTTTATAAAGTCAGTAAATGTAAACAATCCTACAGCATAAAAAATTTACACGGAAGTGGAAATTCTCACTGCCTGTAGTGAAAATACTCCCTGTGAAGTGATGCCAACTATGTTATCTATGTGCCCTTATAGAAGAAATCTCCATATGTATTGAGTGTAACACTTTGTAACATTCGATCATGCCTCTGTGTTTCAATATGCTCATAAATATCCAGGCTACTTTAGTAGTGGGCCTTAGTTTCTCTAATTATTTACTGATATATTCAATTATCAACCTCTTTAAGGTCTGAAGGTTGGATTCCCCCCCAGTAATCTTGGTAGACATAAAGAAAAATTGCAATGAAATAAGACTAATAAATACCTTAACAAACATGAAGGGGAATTTGTGTCTGAAGATTTTTTTCATAAACAGTTTTTTTTTTATTTAGGCTACAAAGTTCAAACAAATGCATTACTGTAATCTTGTCACTACTGCTCAATAGACTTGTTAGTATGCTTGTGAAAGTTAATTATGTGATAAAATACACCACAGTTATTACTGTCAAAAAATGTAGAAGTATGTTTACTAATTCAAAGTGTTCTATTAAAATAAAGTCTGTTAAGTATGTAGGAGAACTTCTAATGATTGTCGCACAATCTTTTGGGTTTTTTTTTAAAGCATCTTTTCCCCCTCCCAGAACGCATGCTGATGCATTTAGCACTGTTAGCATACAGAGTCAGTGTATTTTATACTATTGGTTTATTTTCATGCATGTAAAACAGTAGAACAAATAATACAAATGGTGTATTTTCTGCTACGGACATTCAGATTCTTACATTTTTATCTTGCTTGATACTTACGGGACAGAAGAAACCATAATGTAAATATTATGTACAAAAGTTTTTGTCTTAAAAACGTATATATATTACAGATAAAAATATATGAAATATCAGATTCAATGTTGCTTTGAATAAATTTAGTTCTGCTCATCCTTAGATATGTTATGGAGTCCACTACTGAATTAAATTATTACTGAATTAAATTATAACTGCAAATAAACACAAACATAAGTATATAGGTAATTTAATTTGTACTGAAAGTGCTTTATGTTAGCATCATCACTTTTCACATAATGCAGCTGGTGTTTGCATATTGTAAGCTATACAGTAAAACCAAACATTCAGATTTCTGATCAAGGAAGAGGAAAAATCAATGACTAAAAAAGATGTTGCAAAAGAATAAGATTATTTTTTTCATTCATGAGGGTACAGAAAAGAGGCCCAGTTGCAAGCATAGGGAAAGGTCCATTTACAAGTTCAAACAGCATTTGAAATGTATGTTATTTTTAAATGTTTCAAAGTAAATTGAAAGCTCAGCTCTAAAATTATAAGTAACAGTACAGTCAGGAAAGAAAACACTAAGGCAAGACACTATAGAAAGAAACCCATAATAATCGCACAAACTAAAGGAGTAGGAGGGAAGAATGACTATAATTAAAGTAGAACTAATACAGTTTACTTTCACAAAACCCTTTGGTTGTCTTTCTGTCATAGTATGCCAGCCCTAAAATGAAAACAAAGAATTATTCCTTTACAGAAGGGATACTTACAGAATATCTGTAAACTATTCCATGAAAACCAGAGCTTCTCTGTACTATTAGAACACTAATCTAATAAAAGACTGGCAAGGTCTAAAATTAAGAAGTATACACATTTTACAGCGTTGTTATAAGGTACATTAGTTTTCCAGTTTGGAGGGTCAAATTCCAGCCTTTCATTCAGGTAGTCTTGCACTGCTATTTAAGTGCACTGTAATTCAGGATTTGCTTAATGCAGCAGTTAAAATTAAACAAGAACTAGATCTGATACTATTGCAATGTTGCAATAAGCAACGAACTTCTAGAACTGACCGAGTTAGTTCACCAAATCTTGAACTCTCTCCAATGAATTCTAGCTGAAGAACCAAAGAAAGCTCCATATTCAGGTAAAACTGTATTTCAAAAAAGACTATATGATTGCAACAAATCTCAAATTCAACATAAAGAAAATAACACTATAAAGTGAGGCTTTTCCAAAGCAGACTTATTTGAAGATCCAACTACTGTTACATACTCATACACACATGAAATCTTCTTAGGGTAGGCATAACTCTTTGGTCTCTTATTTACTAGACCATTATTAAGAATATAACAACCAATTAGAAAATAATAATTCACTGCAAAAGAGAGAAATAAGGGGGAAACTTTCATTCATTCTTTCACTGTATTTTCACTATATTTCTAAGAGAACACATTTTGCAATTGTCATATACCCATTTATCAGCATTATTTAGTATTTGTACAACATTTAGCACCCTCCTAAAATATGATCTGACTTTGCTATATCCAACAAAAACAGAGAAGATAAGTCCTCCAAGAATGTTTACTATCTTAATCTTCCCCCCNGCAATGCAGATTTAGGCAAACCTGTAAGAGGGTCTCCAGAATGAAAATGCGTAATAAGTCACTAACTCTGCACTCCAGGTTTGGAATCACAAGCGCCATCACAGAAAAATGTTCATCACCTCATCTCACAAGAAACTCTGTGCAGCTGACTCACAGGTATTAAATCAATGAAATAATAACAAAAGGTAACTAGCGATCTCACTTGTTAAGAAAAGAGCACAATACAGCTGAGTGAGAAATTAAGAGCTTACAGTAAGTACACCATATGCCTTCAATCTGTAACCACGACCTCAAAATACTTCCTGAATTAGGAAACTGATTCCCACCCCACACTGTAGTGTAGAACTACTCTTTATTTTCCATTTTGCCCATTGAGTGTAACAAGGATTTAGTGTCTTGTTTCAGTTCAGGAAATATGGCATNGATCTGACTTTGCTATATCCAACAAAAACAGAGAAGATAAGTCCTCCAAGAATGTTTACTATCTTAATCTTCCCCCCCTAAAATGTTTACAGTCTGAGTATAAGATAAGCCATGACAGCTGGCTTCAGCCAGACTTAACATAATAGATGGAAAATATGAGAGAGTTTTCGTCTGCATGAATGGCATTAAAATCAAGCCTACTAACTTTCTAACAACTGTTGAGTTTTTAGCAGAGCAAAAGACAACTGAAAGGAAGATTACAAAGTATCTTTATGGATAACTATGGAAAACTAAATTTCTTCCTTTTTTNTATGCCTTCAATCTGTAACCACGACCTCAAAATACTTCCTGAATTAGGAAACTGATTCCCACCCCACACTGTAGTGTAGAACTACTCTTTATTTTCCATTTTGCCCATTGAGTGTAACAAGGATTTAGTGTCTTGTTTCAGTTCAGGAAATATGGCATCATAACCAGCTAGTAAAATATCAAGAAAGGTCAAATTTTATACCAGAACGTGAAATAGTGATAGGCATGCTTTAGATACATTTTCTTCTCTGCTAGAAAGTTTCTCTCGCATACCCACCGCCCTTACATCATATGTATCAGTCACTCTGTCAACATAATTTTAGGGGTTTGAATCATTCCAGATTCTGCTTGCCAGTAGAATAAACATCCCAGCACAGCCACTAAATTAAAACTGCTGTTGATATCTTACAGCAGGCAAGATATCAAGATTTAGTTCTCCTTTTGATATATCACACATAATACTATTTTAATATACTGTAGTATGCAATAAATCATTTACTTTCTGGAACTGTGAAAGAGGTACAAGCACAATGATAAATGCTACTGTTTTCAAAGGCAATGGGCTTAGATCTCAAATCTGTATTTTTGTACATGTCAGGGCAGCATTGCACATAGACAGACCGGCATGTTTCAGAACTTCAATTCCTTTCCCAAATTTTAACTTTTGATGGATCCCACAAGTGGCTATTTTGGTGTCTACATCTGACTATTATTGACCTCCTTCACTCCTGTAGAGTCTATAACATATCGTACAGCTGCTGTAAAATATTTATTTAAGCTGCCATTAAATTTTAGTGTCAAAAACTAACCTTGCTCACAAAGATTTTGCACATTTCAAAAAGGCCCCCAAATGTGACAAATAAGTGGTCAATTACTGGTCACTTTCTACTGTCTTCTTAACACCCTGCCCAGTGTCTCCACAGTCTATAGCACTGGCATCTTTCAAGAGCTTCCTAAGCTTTTACTTTCTGCAATTCTCTGATGAGTTCACTGTAGAAGAATGGAAGATGCAAAGAGCTTACAGAAAACAGCCTACAGGCTACAAAAAGGCTTGAACCCTGGCAGACTGCCAGGGGAAAAAAGCCAGTTATATTATCACGCATGCATATAAGGAAAACAGAAAGTTACAATAATACCTTTGATTCTTGCATTTCCCAGTAAGTGCAAAGAGAAATCTTCATGTTATGTTCTTTGTCTATTAAAAAAAGAACTCTTGCAGTATAATATGTTATTTCTACTCTACTGTCATCCATATACTTTTGCTGATACACAGAAGCAGCAGCAGCATAATGTAACTTGTAGTCACTTGGTATGTTTGTCCAGCAACAGAAGACAGCTAACCACCCACCCATGAAGTTTAGAGACTATTTATTATAAAGCAAAGGAATCCTTGATCCCAGAAACATGGATTAATTTTCAGGCTGTGCAGAATTAAGTTTTTACCACTGCTCGTCCCTTTGGTTTCTCCTCCCCCAGCTTCTGTTCTGACCTTACTATCTCGACCGAGGCTGATTCTCTTTAACAGTCCTAAGCTCTGGCCCATCTCCAAAGCCTAATCCAACTCTTTCCTTTGGCACTTACTCTTGATTTAGAGCCAAATTTAGCTTCATTTCCTGCCTTGCATCCTTCCTCATTCCTGACTAGGTGGCACACAAATTTCGACCATCACACAACATCCATAGCCCTCGCTTCTCATTTTGTCTTGTTTCTAAACCATGTACATTCTGCTATCATCTTCTTCCCACTCCTATACCTTGCTCTTAACCAGTCCTTCCACCTTTTCACAATTCTGGTGTATTCCTTTAGGGCCTTTTTTTTTTTTTTTTAAATATGAAACTGCAAGTAAAAACTGTTCTCATTTTGAAACTATTTGATCAATCGCTATCTTCAAATTCATCCCATTATTAACAGTTCTCATCTCACATTTTAGTATCCAAAAATATGCTTTCTGGAATAATCATGTCTATAAACTGACATTTACACATCTTTTTTTTGTAAATATCACCTTTTCAGTTCTATTGTCTCAGAGCAATAACTGATCTCTGCTTAACATTATGACAGAACAAAAAATGCATAAAGGAAAATTTCTGCTATCCTTTGTATCTTTGACAGTACAAGCAACAGAGATATCAGTAATGTGACTAGCTAGCAAAGCCAGCCAAACTGTCTCTGCCACATATTTTGTTTGTCAATTGTTACATTCTTATCTACTCGCATTCCAGTAACTTTAAGCTGTAGTGGTGAGAATACATCAGATGAAGTTATAGGTGACGAGCTCCCTTTTTTTTTTTTTTTTTTTTTTGTACTATTGATACAATAATAGGATGGTGTGTAACAGAGACTATTTCAGCAGCTACTGTTGTTTACTGTTGTATATCAGAAAATGGTGCAAGACAACAGCAATGGACATCTTTCTCATTCACACTCACAGAAGACAATGAAAGCCAATCAGCTTTGATTTTTTAAATAACTCTGCCGCAAATACTTCCATCTCTTAAATAAAAATAAAAAACTATGCTGAGTTACTTATTTTAAGCTCCAACTGCTGCATGGCCAACAGCCTGCATGCCTTTGCCGTCTGCACAGCACGCAACATTTTCCCGTTTGGCTCCAGCAAGAGCCTTAGCACTAACTTCATGCTATAAAATAAAACAAGCAGGATAAGAAGCCATGGACACTTAATCATAGTTTCAAGTAAAGGGTAGATGTCAGACACAGAAGCCTTGACCAAGTGTACCTTGTATTAGTTGGCTTCTCAGGAATACGTCATCTTGCATGGTCCTATTTACGCTACACAAGGATATGTGACATGATCATAAAGAACAAAGAAGTATCAGGCTAACATTTCCTCAACAGTGGAAGGCAACATTTTGCAACCTTAAGTCACCTAGTTTTTAGCTTCAAAAGAAGATAAGAAACATGTTTACATAGATTTCATGATCATAACTTCAGTATAAAACTGAAACAAAGTTTAAGGTGTAATATAATCTCAATGAAGGCATTACACATGTACATTTTGTAACTGAGAGCGGCAAGAAATTAGAAACCACATTTCTACTAGTTCTAATAGTACTTACCTCTTAAAATGAAGCTTAGGAGGTAACTCACAAAACATAGCGATTTGTAGCCTTTATATTTTTCAGCTGATGAAAGAGTAGCCCATTCACAAACTATCAGTTAACCTTTTCAAGACACACCACTTCTTTTTTCCACATGGGAAGAATTTGTTTTCAAAAAGATAAACCTAGCATAATTTGTGTTAAGCATAATCAGCTACAGACACTAGAAATTATCTCAGCCCAACTCTGTTATTCACAAACTAGCAACAATAACAACAAAGTACAGGCAAATCAAACACTATTTGAAATAACCCTCCTTCTAACAAGCTGGTAGAGCCTTTAAAGAAGCCTCAGAAAAAGCTTCGCATATGTATACAAAGTAAAGTGTTTCATATTTCTAGCTGGGCTTTCAACTGCTTTCAGCAGAATCACTCCCTTGTTCCAGTCTCTGAAGGAAACAAATTTGTAGTGTATCTTCCTTCTGTCTTCTCTCACGTCCTCTCAAGAAGGCTTGAAAAATAATTTTATTAGAACGTGGACCCTATAATTAAGCTCCATGAGATTCAAGTAGTTTATGTAATTGACTTTTCACTAAACTTTTCATTATCTGTCACCAAAGCCATAATTACAGCAAAAACTAATCTGAGTTGCACACTAATTCCCAAAAAAGGATTTAGCATTACATATGGGTCTTGAGTGTTGTCTGTATATTTCAACTCCAAAAATCTGAATTTCAGAGTTATTTCATTTAATGCTTTTTTTCTTTCTTTTCTTTTCTTTGCAGGACACCTTTGAGAGTTTTGCAACCTGATCTTTTGATTTCAGTTCAATTTCTTACACTAGTATTGATTATAATGCTGTCCAGAATGTCCTATCGGAAGCGCATTACGTTTACAAGGTTGATCTTTACAGACTCAAAAAAATTTATTTAAAAGACAATAAATTATCACAACCTTCAACAATTTATAAATCCAATGTAAAATTAAAAAAAAAAACTAAGAAACAATCCTTATTAAAACATTGTTCTTGAGGTGCAGCATTGTGTTAATGCTAGGAGCTCTGTTACTGGTGAAAATTATTTCATAGAATTATAGAAGGATGGAATGGTTTGGGGTGGAAGGGACCTTCAAGATCATCTAGTTCCAAGTCCCCTGCCACGGGCAGGGACACCCTCCACTAGACTACGTTGCTCAAACCCTCATAAAACCTGGCCTCAGAATTATTTATTTATTTCAAAGTTTATCCAAATGTGAAGTGCTTCTAGATCCTTAAGAATACAAATGTAATTTCCATGACTACTATGGAAACTTAATAGATCACAGTTTACACTGCTTGAATTTGTTAAGGAGAAATTAATACACTAGGAACCTTTTTTAAAAAAGAAGTTGTAAGTCTGCATAATCCTCCTTTTCCAATTCAGTTAATTTTTAAAAAGGCCTGCATTTGAATTATTGTTTTTTAAGAAATATCAGAAAATAATTTTCACAGAACATGTCTAATAGTACAGAAAGCTTTATTTGCACCAGTCTTGGTTTCCTTGATGTTAATAATTGTTACTTTTTTAAAGCTCTGAAATGGTAAGAATATACATAATTTTTTGAACACAACTTCTAAAATAACCCATAGGGAATTCCAGTACCCATGTCTTCCATATCACTTCCTATCAAATGAAGAGACAGAAACCATTCCTCTTATGAGAACAAACAACGAATTATAAAAGCTCTAGCCCTATTTAATATGGATGGCACACTAACTGTTTTTTTATTTGTCAGTGCCTGTTTGGTTGTATTTTAACAAGAATACTCAGTTAACCGAGTGTTCATTTGCACAATATTCACAAATCAAAAAAGCATTAATATGTAAGTATTTTTAACACATGACCAGCAGAAGCTGATACACACTGAAATATGAATACTGCATGGTACTATCCAGAATTTTTAATATCTTTTCCACTAACTACTGCAAAAATAAAGAGATTTAAGAGTCATATGAAATACATGGGCTTTTTCTGAAAGAAAACATTGGCAATGCAAATATGCATACAGGTCTAGACAGTGAACCCCCTACTTCAGTCAAATCAGTACCTATTTCCTTATGCAGGTCCAGTAATTGCAGTAGGGCACTCTACGTACAATGCCACTCATCATTAGTAACACCATCACAATCTAGCCTTAGGAATAAATGGTTAAGTAAAATACACTTCACCTAGTTGTACAATTTATGTACAAAATCACCACGATTATCAAGAGGGCTGAAAATTACCCATTAAACATGATACTTAAGACACGAAGCCATGCTCTGGCTACAGTTACACCCTGTGTTGGTACTCATCTGCATTCACTCAGAGCTGCAGAGCTCCCTGGTTCACAGGAGAATTACAGTCTGCTGTAAATTTGAAAGTTAAGCACGTGAGTTTCAAAACAATGACAAAATGCTGTGAAGAAATTTGTAAAAATGTAGATCCTACAACTACTCTTGTGAGGCTAAACTGTGCTTTATTTCTCTACTTGTAAAACTAAACCTGTAATAAGCATCTAAGATACAAGCTATCCATGATAAAGAGTTAATATTTCTTAGTATCCAATTAGAATTAGAATAAATCCATTAGTAGTTCTTTTATAATAGAACTTAGCTTATTAAAACACATAAAAGGTTTGTCTGCCTTGGGCCACTTTACAATGGCACTGTATTTAGAGATGAAAATACAGTACTCACTTGAAGAAGGACAAAACCTAGTTCAAAATGTACACCACCATGTTATTTTCTATTTTATTTCCTTTTTTTTTTTTTTCTTTTTTTTTTCCTACAGCTCAGGCCTATTACAAACCAAATCTTAAAGAATTAAATGCTTCCATTACGAAGGGATGCCATGCTGTTCAACTTTAGCTGTGTTTTAAATTCACCATTACCTCTAGACATAAACTCCACTGCTACTACCAACTATTAATAAACCAAAATAGCTCTCACTGAAGATATGTAAGTGCCTTGATGAAGCAGATACAAGACAATTTCATTTTTTCCAACTGTTGGCCATTGTGCACACTTCTGCACTTTGGAAATTTATTTGTATCTAACAAAAAAAAACAGCTGAGGCAACCTTGAAAGTGAAATAGAGTTAACTCTACAAAGTTTTGAAATTTATGTTCAAGTTACAATGTATCTGCAGACATCCACACACACAGAATCACAGAATCATAGAATGTTAGGGATTGGAAGGGACCTCGAAAGATCATCTAGTCCAATCCCCCTGCCGGAGCAGGAACACCTAGATCAGATCACACAGGAACGCATCCAGGCGGGCTTTGAATGTCTCCAGAGAAGGAGACTCCACAACCTCTCTGGGCAGCCTGTTCCAGTGCTCTGTCACCCTCACTGTAAAGAAGT
>VZTO01008579.1:43445-67726 GCA_013400615.1 Syrrhaptes paradoxus
GCAGTATCACTGTGTATCACTCATTTCTATATTTGTATATAGTATAATTTTCAATATTATTGTAGTTTAGCTATTAAATTGTTCCCATCTCAGCCCACGAGTCCCTTTTTCCCTTTATCCCCCTTTAATACTCTCCCTTATCCTTGGATGGGGGGAGAGGGGAGAACTGCATGAGCGGGTGTATGGTTTGGCCCCCAGACAAGGGCAAACCCATCACACAAAGAAAGGGGAACATATGTATAAAGAAGGGATAACCGGGGTTGCATGGCAGATTTTACATTAAAAGACTCAATGGTAACCAAAATACTATCACAACAGTGAAATTAAAAACATCAAAATAAGGAAGCTGGAATTTTTACTTGGAGAATGTAAGCATGGAAATGTTTGTTGGGATATTTTGTTTAATACCTTTTTTAATTTGTCATCAACAACCAGAAGTCAGATGTTTGCTAAGTAATACTTAAACTTCTAATCTAGGAATCTTTCTATGAATATCTAGTAGTAACGAACTTGAAGTAAGACAAACAAACCCAGAAGCTGACATTAAGTCTCATTTCTACTAATTAGAGACTGGTTTAAGCTCTGTGCATTTTTGTAAGTGCTAAATGCAAAATTTTATTCAGAAGGTCAAAATTCACACATACACACACATACACACAAAGAAGGAAAACAAAAGGGGCAGGTTTCCAAAATCCCATTTGGAAAAAAAAAAAAACAAAACAAAACAGAACAAAAATTTGCCCAAATATTCCATGACATTTACAACAATAATAGCTTTGCCTTTGGTTTAGATTTTTAAAGAAGAATGCTAAATATTTTGAGCTTTAAAGAATTTTAAAAGATGTATAAATCAAATGAGATGAGAATTATGATAAATAAATATTTTGAATAACCTGACATTAAGTGGTTCCCAGATCTTTCCTTCTCAAAAATATTTGACATATCCTATTAACAAAATTTAAACAAAAAAGCTTTCAGAATCCTTTCCACCAAAAAAACACAAATCCCCTTTATTTACAACAAAGACTCTGGAGAACACAGAGACAAAAAACTTGAGATTAAACACTCTTTGATAATCAACTTTAACTGTCTCTTTGTAAGGAATAAATCAGAAGAGGAAGGCACAAAGAGATATTGTTACAATATAAAATTAAGACTACTGTTTGAAGAGACTGCCATGTTTCCTATAATACATAAAGGGTAAAAACTTATCATTCTTGAATTTGAAGGCCAAACTGCACCTAAGTATGGATAGCACACAATATTCTGTCAACTGATGTAAATTATTTCCTGACCATTTTTTGTATGAAGGAAAAGGCTATTAAACATGAGAAGACATTTTAGACTGTATGAAATACTGTTGGATTTTTTTGCAATTACATCTCCTAAAGTAAGTAAAAAAAACAATGCCTAATGTTCAGTAAAACAGATAAATGTTTTACTTTGCAAATACTAATCTGACTAGATCCCAAGAACATCTATTACTATTAAGATTAGGCTCGTGCAGTAACCGGCAACTAAAGTAAGTTTTAAAAAAAAACAAACCTACATAACAACACAAGAGAGAGACAGAAAAAGACAGATCTGCAATACCTGATTTTTTTTGCACTACAGGTGGCTCCAGCTTTCACTTCAGAAAAAAAATTGTTAAAGGCCTCTTTTTCTTAAAAGTGAATAACAGACCTGCTGTCCTGCAAAAATTCCCTTAACTTTTTTGGCCTCAACTGATTCTTCTGAATGTAAAACATCAAATAGTTACTATGCTTTCTAAACGGTAAGATGTACTTCAGTGGAGAATGAAATTACAAAATACATATACATATAGCAAAGCATGTACCTGCACATTTTAATGTCAGTTTAGACTGAAAGAAATTGTAAATCACAAAAAAAGGAGCTCAGATAATACATGAGTTAAAAAAATGTTATTCTTGACTGAAATAAAAAAAATGGACTAGAATGAAGAACTAACAAAGGTGCTGTGACTGAACATGTCCTTTCATTTTGAGGTCTTTGAAAAAACAAAGGATTTCTTACAGAAATTTTTAAATCCTTCATTTGAAAAAACTAATAAGGTGTATTGTTTCACAAGGAAAATGAAGGCTGGTTGTAAAAAGCTAATTTCATTATTCCCTGAATGCTAGAAGCTAGAATAAAGAAAACCATAAGAGAAGAAAGTTCCCATTAGAAGTATTGAGTAACCCATAGGAATCAGTGATATCCATCCTCTGGCCATGAGGGAACTGGCTGATGTCGCTGCCAAGCCACTCTACACCACATTTGAAAAGTTGCGGGAGTCAGGTGAAGTCCACAGTGACTGGAAAAAGGGAAATATCATGTCCATTTTTAAAAACAGTAAAAAGAAGGATCCTGGACACTACTAACCAGTCAGCCTCACCTCTATGCCCAGTAAGATCATGGAACAGATCCTCCTGGAAGACATATCAAAAACATATGGAAGGCAAGGAGGTGACTGGAGATAGTCAACATGGCTTCACCAAGGGTAAATGCTGCCACACTAATTTGGTGCCCTTCTACAATGCAGTAACTGTATCAGTGGACAAGGGAAGAGCAACTCATGTAATCTATCTACACTTCTGAAAGGTCTTTGGTAAGGTTCCACACAACATGCTTGCCACAAAATTGGAGAGAGATGGCTTTGACAGATGGGCTACCAGATGGATAAGGAACTGGCTGGATGGCCACATCCAAAGAGTTATATTCAATGACACCAAGTGGAAGCCAGTAACAACTGATGCCTCTCAAGGGTTAGTACTTGAACCAGTACTATTAAATATCTTTATTAATGACATAGGTAGTGGGGTTGCAGTATGCAGATTTTCATAAGGGGGAGGCTGCACGGGTGGCTTCTGTGAAAGAAAATCAGGGGCTGCCTTCATGTCAGACAGAGCCAAGTCCAGCTTCCTCCAACAGACCCACTGTAGGGCACTGCTGAGCCTGGAAGTGATGCTGGTGGTGTCACTTGTGATAACATGTTTAAGAAAGGGTAAAAAACCACCACACCGCAGTTGTATGTGGGGAGTAGGAAAATGTTGAGAGAAACAGCCCTGGAGACATCAAGGTCAGTGAAAAAGGAGGAAAGGAGGTGCTCCAGGCAGTGGAGCAGACTTTCCCCTGTAGTCCATAGAGAAGACCATGATGAAGCAGGCTGTCCCCCTGTAGTGCATGGCGGACCACAATGGAGCAGATGCCCACACTGCAACCCATGCAGATCCCCATGACTGGTGGATGTCCTGAAAGAAGCTGCGGCCCACGGAGTGCCCATGCAGAAGCAGGCTCCTGGCAGAAGCTGCAGCTTGTAGAGAGGAGCCCACACAGAGCACACTTTCTGGCAGGAACTGAGGCCTGTGGGGAGCAGTCTGTTCCCGAAGGACTGTAATGTGTGGAAAGCACCCATTTTGGAGCAGTTCATGAAAGACTGTTATCCCATGGGGGACCCACACTGGAGAAGGGGAAAAGTGTAAGGAGGATGGAGTGGCAGAGAGAAAGTGCTGTGAACTGAACTGCAACCCCCATTTCCCCCCTGCACCACTCAGAAGGCAGGAGGTAGGAGACTCGAGAGTAAAGTTGAGCCTGGGAACATGGGGAGGCAGGGAGAAGATGTTTTTAGTTTTGCATTTGTTTTTCGCTATCCTACTCTATATCTTCTCCCCTGAGAAAGGGGAGTAACAGAATGGCTGGGTGGGAACCTGTCAGCAAGCCAAGGCTGACCCACCACACTTAAGCATAATTACATAACTTACCGACTTAAATCTGGCTTCTTTTTTACAAAATTAAAATCCAGACAAAAAGAAAATAGATCATTCCATCTGTTCCTTTTTATATATAAATATTCAGTTTTCTGAACAGCATTATTACCTACAGAGACAATGGTGCCTTTTTCCTAGTCATGACTGAAATGAGACATTAAAATCTCTCAGAATGAAGATGCTAGAATAATCTTTACACGCACTAGACAAGCATTAATAAATTCTAAGACCATTCACAGGATTCCAGCTGTTGTATCAGATACAGGCATAATGCTGTGATGTATTTAAAAAGGCACTTAACATGAAACCCATTTTAGTCCCACTGAATTCAATAGGACCCCTCAGATATAAATTTAGAGCAACAGATTATATTCAGCTGGAAATTACATGTTAATAAATTAAAACACATTCTTTAAAGCTATGCCATGAATTCCTTACTGCTGAGTTTGTTAGTTAGTTAGTTTCTTTGAGCCTTGGTTTGTAACATCTGGTATCAGAAAAAATGTTTAACAATATTAAGTGAATAACAAAAGGTAAACTCTTACACTACATCCTTTCACAGTGACACCAAGAATGGCTGATTATATATAATAAAGCCCATTATCGCAACATGGCCAAGAGAACTTGAACACCAGTAAAAGATTTTACTTAATGTAATTGTCAGTCCAAATAAGAAAGAATGGTTCATGTCATTATCATGCTTTTTACATGCTGTACGTATAGACGTAAACACAGCCTGACTACTGCTGAGCTTTGAAATAAATATGACAAAGACACAAAGAAAAATGCAAACGGGATAAATTACAACAAAGACTGATCAGAATTGGACTACGCTAAATTGATCTATTATCTTTCTTTGATAAAACACTTGATTTTTGAGACACAGGGAAAAAGATACAACTAATCTATTTGTATTGAGATATCACTGATCTGTAATTTTCAAAAAAGTATGCATAAAATGAGAAATCAGCAGTTAAAATCAAAACAAACTGGAATTATTGTTAAGAGCTATAAAACTGATCCTGAGCTCAGCTGAAAAAAAAAATAAATAAACCAACAACACTGTAAAGTTATATCGAATTTAACACATTATTCCTGCACGATCACCTTTGGGATTTTAAGAATTGTAATTATTCATTTTGCTGGGAAAAAAAAACAAAATTAGCTAATGAAACATGATAATGATAATACAAAACTAAAAGGGACTGCCTTTCATTTTAGTGGAAGGTGTTGTCATCATAGAGGAAGATCTGAATATTACATTAAAGGAATTGGATCTAGAGTACTGGAATAACAGAAATAAGAGAAGTCTCAGCCATAAAAAGTACAAGGCAAAGTGCTCAAAAACAAATGCAAAGGGTGTTTACTATACACAGCAGAAAAATGCATACATATATTAATTAATCATAGTATTATAATGAAAGGCCAATGAAATTCAGATATTTGAATAGCAAAGAAGTTTCTGGAAAGAGTAAGAATATAATTTCCTCATAGGGTTGTAGAAGAACTAATGCTAGGGCTATAAAAAAAACAAATCTAGTCTTTGACAACATTGTATCTTTAAGTTTACACAGGTTTCAGTTAAACAAGTGCAAGAAAAGTGCATTCCAAAAGGAAAAGTTACAGATAGGGTGTATTAGGGCAAGAAAAAGATATCCCACGTTTCAGGAAAGACTCAGTAAGCTAGCCAATAAAAATAAAGGCTAACTGGTATTGATAAGTACTTTGCAAAGACGAACAAAAGTTCTAGGGGGTAAACATAAGGGAAGAAGGTTTATTCAAATGATTAGCACAGTTATAAGCACAGCCCAAGTGGTTATGAGCTAAGGCTAAGTCTCAAAGGAAACCAACTTACCAATTTACCATTTTCAAAGTAATAATCTGTTTACTGCCTCAAGTAGCTGTTCATCCCTCAAGACCCTTCTGGGCATCTTTCAACTAGAACCATACAAACACTCCACTTGGGATTTAGCACATCTGAAGCAGCAGAAGAATAAACGTGAAAATTGTTCAGAGGGAAAGGGCCAGTGGAAAGACGCAACAACAGGAAAATCAGGACTATAACATAGAGCTACCAACACCTAAATTAAAATTTTTTCCAAGGCAGATAAACTTGTGGGTGGGTGGCTGACACTCTCCTTTTCATTAGTCCTTCAACAGCACTGATTAACTTTTTTCTGCAGATGTAATGTAATAGAGAAAAATCAAAAGTGCCATTTTTTCTCTTTTTCTTTTTCCCTCATTTCCCCCCTTTTTAATGTTTTACTGGCTGTGTCCACAAGGTTAAAATAACAATTCTGGTATTAATGGAAAAAAAGTACGTGTAGGCTACAAATTAGAAATCATATGAGTTATCAAAAGAGTCATGTTCAAAATCTGATTCAAGACAAAACTCAGTGGTTTGGCACTATCTAAGAGATTTATTATAATGTCTAATATGCAAATTTTACCATTCTATAGCATAGTGCTCACCACTGCCCCAGTAATATGCCATAACATTCCTTTGGAGATTCCATTTCTAAAAAATCTTCCTTTTCAAAAACTATGTGAAAGGGATAGACACCCCCTGACAAACCAGAGCAACAAAACCAAACAGAACAGATCCTCATTCTAATTCATGTTCAGCCGCTGACTTTGTCAGTCATTTTAAGTTACTTGATCAACCTATGTGGGATTTTTAAATTAATGGGAGTTGGGCAGCCACCTCTCATATGCTTTAGAAAATCCTTCCTTCTAATGCTTCAAAATGCATTAAAAGAAAATAAAACATAGTAGAAAGAGATTAAGACATTTTAGAGTAAATATGAATTTTTAGGTCAGTGTACTATAGTAACCTAGTACACTACTTTTCCATCACAGATAATTTTATTTTTAACAGTGGCTTAAAGCAAAAGGATAGTGAAATACATGATTCCATGCCCCAAACACTTTGTTACCTGACAAATCTACAGAAAAGCATACTGAACAAAAGAGAGGCATCAAACTCATAATACACTCTACACACTTTCAATATCATGGTCTGCATCAAAACCTTAAAATTAGCAAGTTACCACCAATTTTCTACATCTCAAAAGCAAAATCAATTTAATAAATAAAACTCAAAGGATAAATCCTGATTTCTTTTTGTGGAACTTTTTTTTTTTAATATATAGATAGTTTAAATCTGTACTTAGCATATTTCTGTTCAAAGTGCTACTACACACTCTTCAAATAACAAAACTTTTGCTTGCTCATGTTCATTTGCTGTTGATACTGGCACCCTATATATGAGAAAGTAGCATTTGCCAGGTGTCCTACAGAAGCCTTATGTCTCTGCTAAGTGCCTTTTTCAACAGATACTGTTCTGGACCTTACTCCACCTCTCAGGGGAATCTTGACCAAAAGGATACTAGCAGATTTGCCACGCAGCTGAAAAAAAAAGGAACACAAACAGCAGCTTTATCCACAGAGTGCAAAATTTTCTTAATATATGGCAGTCTGTGTTCTCCAAAAACACAAAACTAAGGAATACATGACACTATCAGTGCAGGGAAGAGATCCAAGCTCCAACCACCACAGACTGTTCCTCTAGCTCTCACAGGTCCAAAAGGATGTTATAGGGCAGAAACAGGAAGAGAAATAAACTGAGTAAGTGAAGGCGGTTACAGTTATCATATCTCAAATGCAAGGAACTAAAACAGATTATGGAGAACAGAAAAAAATGCTGCTTGTATTGTCTGGTATTACCACCGGTTGACCTCCTTTTCACTGTGTGATCTTCTGTAGCACTGACATACCTACCACCTTCCAACATGGCAAAAGGAGAAAAATCACTTATGTGAGCATGCAGACAATGAGACAGCGATAAAGATAAGTGGGAGCAGACATGGCATGAAAAGAGAAATAATGACACAAAAAATTACGGTCCAGGCTGTAAAAAGTGAATTGCTATCAACAGAAGTCATATTAATGCCACTACTAGAAGTGTTTGCATGACCTGATAAATTAACCGATTTCATGACATAAAAATGTATCTGTTATACACATGATAGTTCCTACCAGGAATCTTGCATAAGTGACATTATTGTAAGGGTTGGGGGGGGTTTTATACAATTGTACTACTTTATACTATCAGTTACATTATTATGTGCAATTATTATTACTGTATCCCTAAAAAATAAAACAGGTTACTGATTAATAGAACAGAAATAACATGTGGTATTTCACACTTATTAAAGTTTCATTTACTAAAATGCTATTTGCAGATATTTGTTCTACTCTCAACAAAGCAACAACAACGGAGAAAGGCAGGGAGATGGCAGAGGCTGTATCAAAGTTCTGATTAAACCTGAAAACAATATGAAGTGCACATACTTTGATGTGACTAATGCGCGGGCTGCTACAATATTACTATATTTCACAAGTTTCATCACCATATTTATTTCCTAGATATTTCCTTGAAATACCTTCAACATTCAGATTAGATTTCAGTAACAATGCCTCGCTTGTAATTCATTTAATCCTAGTCTTTATATAGAAAAAAAGTATCTGAAGTGCATGTCAGGAGGCTATGCATGAATAACAAGCACATGTATTGCAATGGAAAATAGATTTAATTTAGTGATTTCTACCTACTCTGCAATATGGTAATGTTCTTATATTAGAATATGAGAAATGCTTTTCAAGAGAGACAGAATTCACATACTTTGAATATTAAATAATTCCAATGCTCTTTGAAGAAAATTATTCAAGAATACCATCATGTGAGACTGACAGTGTTAACCGAACCTATGAGGTAAGCTGGAAAACAAACCTGCACAACATCTGGTGACGCTTCTCTTGCTACTAACACACATGCAAATTAAGACAGTTCCCATATTACATAGCAGCAGAGTAATTGATGTAGCATGCATTTGTAAGATTGCTATAAATGCAAAATGTACAAGATTTTTATAATCTATGTGCTTCCATAGAATAAAATCTGTATTAAATACATATCCACTAGAGTAGTACAAGATCTTTCCAGTTGACACAAGCCTTGCCTTTCCCAAGGAAAAAAAAAAAGTTCTCAAATCATGAGCCTATTGCATAGATATTAACCTAATGAATGTGATTTTACCAGTCCTTTATACTTAAATGGGTGTTAAATATTGTATCTAATCTATATTTGAGTTCCTTTCTTAATAGGCAACTGTAACTTACATGCATTGATTGTAATTAACCCTTGCATGCATATCTGAGCATAAATATGTAAGTTCAGAAAAAAAAGGTGCAATGGATATCAAATATCCTGATTTCCCCATATTAATCTTATTTGTATCTGTAAAATTTGCATTTCTAATCTAATTTGACAATTTGGTTCTCATTATGGATTTCTGAATCTTTTTCACAGAATTTGATTTTATCATAAGCCTTGAATTTTGTTTATTCACTAGTTGTCTTCACTCAAAACATTAATTCTAGTGCAGATCATTCTTCTTTCTCTTTTATAATTAAGGAAATTTTATAGAAACACTTTTTTATGTACTCTGGATATCCATCAACTTCAACATCAGGTGAACAGAAAAATGCATTTGTCCTTTTCTCATTTGTTTTCAGGTAAAAGCATGAGGTAGCAGCAGAACCTCATTAATCATTATTTGGAAACATCACATTAAACCTAAGTTCCAATTCAAAGATGATTTTGTATTGTAGGGAACACCACAGGATTACTATTTTCAGCAACAGGAATAGTCGAGGCTTTGAAACCTTTTCTTATCCAACCTGTCATTTCAACTAGCTCAAACTATCTACATTTACCATTTTTTTTTAAATCTGTGACATTTTGCTGATTAATAACTAAACGTAAAAGAAAATTTCATTCTTACAGAACAGTATTATTTTCACCTGTGAAACTGTGCAACCATCAAAAAGAAAGCACAATTATTATTCACGTTCGTTTGTGATCTGCCCTCAAATTCCTTATGGCACCATAAAATCACCATCTCAGGGGGATCAAAAGCGGTGGTTTTTTTCCTGTTACAACTGTGTTTACCATCACCAAGCAGTTCCCTTATCCTTTTGCTATACTTAAATTGCACTTCTTATAATCACTCACTCTCTTCACAAAAGGAATTATTCAATTACATGGCTCCACTGCACACTAGAGGTCAGCCATTAATGGCCAAGATGTATTGTGATGGGCTTTTATTATTTCTAAACAATGAGAGAGATAATGTCTTGTATAATAAAGCTTCAGTCATCATCAGACTTCTCAGTTACTTTTGAAAACAAACTGGCAATTCAATCTAACAGTGAACAGATGAAAAAACTAAAATATTATAGTACTTATAATTATAGAAATTTAACATTAACATAGAATCATAGAATTGTTTGGGTTGGAAAGGACCTTTAAAGATCATCGAGTACCAACCTCCCTGGCATGGGCAGGGACACCCTCCACTAGACCAGGTTGCTCAAAGCCTCATCCAGCCTGGCCTTGAACACCTCCAGGGATGGGGCATCCACAACATGAGGCATAAATATAAATAATAAAACCTTACAGTTTTGCTTCAACTCATTTTAAGCAACCTTTACCACCAAATGTCATACAACTAAAATAATTAAGTTTTGTCACTCATGTTTAAATATTATTACTCTATCCCTTGTCCAAAACTGAATTAGAAAATCAGAGAAGTAAAAAAATAACGTAGAAAGTATCAAAGAAAAGCAGTTCAGGACTGAAAAAGAACCTGGTTTAAAACTGTGTTGCAGTTTGACGCTGGCTGGCAGCAAAACACCAGGCAGCCACTCACACACTCTCCCCACTCCCAGGGATGGTGAAGAGAATTAAAGGGGTGAAGGGAAAAGAAACTCATGCATTGAGACAAGAACAATTTAATAACTAAGCTACAATAATATTGAAAATAATTGTGATAATAATGATGATAAAAATAAAACAGTAACATACACAAATACGTAAATGAGTGATACACAGTGATACTGCTCAACACCCGATGACCAAGGCTCAGCCTATTCCCAACTAATGATCCCAGAACAGGGAGAGGCCCAAAATCACAATCTGGGAATGGAGATAAGAGCCCAAGCATCAAAGAGACCGAGAGTCAAATCAGAGAGAGAGAAGACAGCAAGAGAGAGATAACATACAGAGAAGACCCTCATCTATATATTGGGCACGACGTGCATGATATGAAAAATACACCATTGGCTAATTTGTGTCTCAATCCTAAACCTAAGGTCAAATCCCAGGCTAGTCATCGGGGCTGTGCTCCCTCCCAGCTTCTCCTGCACCTGCAGACACTGGCACAGCAGAGAAGCTGAAAAGCCCTTGACTGTCCGGGCAGCAACTCTAAACATCAGTATGTTATCAGCCTTCTCCTCAGCACAAAGCCAAAACACAGCCTCACACTAGCTACTGTGAACAAAGTTAACTTTGTCCCAGCCAAACCAGGACAGCCTGTAATTCAATGGGAAATTATATATTCATTCAGAACAAAATATACATTTTTATTACACTATTAGAACAAGTTCAAGCAACTAAAAAGAAGTGTTCTCCGCACTACACAATTTCCACTCATTGAATTTATGGTATATTTTACTTTAATAAAGTAGTAAATGATACCAAGTTTTTAATCTAAAGGTTTTCAACACAGATAGCTGAGAAAATAAACCAGTAAAGGCACTGTTCAAATGATAGGGATTTTGATTAAACGGAGTTCAAATGGCCTGGTCAAAACTTAGTACTGAAATGTTTTGAGTATACATAAGAGTGTATTTTTCCACTGACACCTAGTTAGCTTTTATAGCTTTTATTTTAAATGTACCAAATTAATGTGTGTCAATGATTTACTTACTGCTGTTGGATGCTCTGATGAAGCATTTCACACAGTGTAAATACAGAGGAAGATATCAGTCCTGGACTGTAATTTGGATAAGATTTTTCAAACTGATTTCATTTGTGCAGGATTTCATCTACACACCTAAAACATTCATTATATAGACAACTGAAGGTATATTTATGAAAAAGAAATCATTCTTACAGCCAAAATAAATGGTAGGTTTCTTGGTCACAGACTTTCAGATGTGAAACAGCACTTGAAGTGACAGTGATACAAGCAAGACAGAGATCTCAAGTCATGTAGTTCTTTGTGTTACTCTAAGTGGCACAAAACTGGAACGTGTAGAATTTCAAAGGGGAGACTATGTAGTTCTGTATCTCACCTATCCCTCCTACTTGTTAAGTCATGATTGCGTATAGTTGTGTTAACACTTTAAAGTTTTGAGTTTGCTTTCCATTGTGAATATTGTGATGTTAATTTCTTATGCAAAAAAAATCTAATCTATTACTAAACTGCCAAGTTTTTCTCTCATTCCATACTGTGTTAAGGAAATAGCTTTTACTTTTATAGGATAAGATCTCCCATTCTTATGCCTATTTCCATAAAACTAGCAGGCTCAATAGTATTTTACTTCCCCAGATTCATGTCAACAGCTGAAATACAATATTAAAAGTAAGAAGGGCACATTGAAATTTAGCTATTAATTTTCACAGAACCAATGATTCACTAAAGCTGGCAGTCACATCTGAAGAGTGTCTAGTTCACCCCTGGCTCAGACCTGGGTCAGCTACAGAAGGCTGCCCAGAGTCATGCTTTGCTAACTTTTAAGTATCTTCAAGAACAGAAAGTCTACAAATGCTCTCAACAACCTGCTCCAGTGTTCAATCCCTCTTGGAATGATAGTAGTAATAATATTGTTGTTATTATTATTAGCTTCATGTGTTTCAGTTTGTGCCCACTGCCTCTTGTGCTGTCACCAACAAGCACTGAGAAGAGTCTGTCTCTGACATCTTCACTCCCTAACATAAGGTACATACATGAATAAGATCTCTCTTCAGGCTAAGCAGCGCCAGCTCTCAGCTTCTCTTTGCATGACTGATGAGGTCCTTCACTGGACTCATTCCAGTATGTCCACGTCTCTCCTGCCCTGAGGAACCCACCACTGAACCCACCACTCCAGATGCATCTCACCAGTGCTGAGTAGAGAGGAAGGATCACCTCAGCCCATGAAGCTGTTGGCCTTATTTGCTGCAAGGACACCTTGCTGGTTGTTGTAGTTTAACCCCAAACAGCATAAGCACCATGCAGCTATTCACTCACTACTTCCCCCTTAGCCCTGATGGGATGTGGAGGAGAATCAGAAGAACAAAAGGTAAAAACTGATCGGCTGAGACAAGGACAGGATGGGATGACTCACCAATTACAGTCATGGGCAAAACAGACTCAACTTGGGGAAAAAACTAATTCAATTTGTTACCAATCAAATTGGAGTAGGATAATGTGAAAAAGAAACAAATCTTAAAAACCCCTCTCCCACATCTCTGCCTTCCTCCTGGGCTCAACTTCACTCCCAATTTCTCTACTTCCTCCCAACTAGCAGCTTCTCACAGGAGCCATCCCTGTAGACCCTCCCCCACCACCAAAACCCCACCATAGAAACCCAGTGCACTGGTTTATGGTCAACTTTTTGTCCACCAGGACCCTCCAGGACCTTTTCTGTCAGGCTGGTCAGCCCCCAGCACGCAAGGGGTTGTTCCTCCTCAGGTGCAGGGCTTGCCACTTTCCTTTTTTCATGAAGGTCCCTGTAAGCTCATTTCTCTATCCTGCCCAGGCCCCTCAGAACAGCACCCGTGCACAGTTTTGATAAAATATCTTATTTAAGGAAACAAATGTAAGGATTTCTCAATTTTCATTTTAATTCCCTAATGAACCCTTAGACAAATGTCAATCTTAAAGATATCCAAACAAATCCCTGAGGCAATGAAAAAAAAAAAGTTATTGTGAATATTCACATGTAGATTAATGGATAGGTTGTTGGAATCTAAGCAAGAAGTTTCCAAACTTATGAACCACACTATTTACAGGAAGTTTCCAGGATAGAATCATCTAGGTTGGAAGAGACACTTAAGATCATCAAGTCTAACCAGAACCTAACCCTGCACAGTCCACCACTATACCATGACCCTAAGCATCACTTCTTCACTTATTTGAATACTTCCAGGGACGATCACTTCCCTGGGCAGCTTATTGCAGTGCTTGACAACCCTTTAGATGAGGAAATTTTTCTAATACCCCAGACGTCTAGCTTGGAATAAAATTGCTATCTCTGTCATATAAGCTTGAGAAATCAGCCACTGACAATAATGTAGTTTTCAAAAGATCACTATTTTGATTCAGTTCTAGCTGATCAGTATGACCTGAACAGTAGTGTGATCAGTACTAGATGATACAGTATTAGCTGACACAGTGCTAGCTGATCAAAAATTACTAGCAACAAATCTTCAGTCACTGAATTTGGCATGCAAACTCAACATTACAATCCCAAATATGGACAGGTGAATGCCTAACATAGCATCACTAATGCAAAATATTAACAGTTCCATAACCAAAACACTTTTATTTAAATCTATTTCCACAAAAGAATCCCTACACAAAACCATGAATAATGAAAATTACTTGTCAAAATAAAAGGCAGGTCTCTACAATGACCTCTATCACATGGTTGATTGTCTAGCATTAATTAGCTACAGTCAGCTTGGTATTGTCTTTTGTTTTCCACTGAGGCAACACCTAACAAGAAGCAGTTTGTCTAAAAATACAATCAACAGGTTAGCTTAACCTCCTACCAATACTGTTCACATTGGAGAGCTACGATGCTGTGCCCTGACTTCATGGCTCTTGACAGCACAGGTATCACAATTGAAGAGTTGCATGAAGAACTGAACTGGTAGGTCTTAGGGGATCCAGCAGGAAAGCACATAGCTTTACTGTTTGTTAGCAAGGGATCAGTGCCAATCAATTAACAATTTAATTACTTAGACCAATTAAGATAATGAACAACAGAAAGCCTACAATCAATTAGGTTTATCCAAACTTTCTATTTTTAGGATAGGACCCTGAGAATTAAATTCTACTTACAGGTATTTACTGAAAGTGTGAAGGTTGTGCTACTTCAATCTCAGAAAAATGGAACAGAAACAATTAAACATAAGGGTTGCACTAAAAAAAAAGGTATGCAGCCATAGTCTAGTGTTGGGAAAGTACATTAAATTTTAGCAAAATGACAATCCTTAAAATTCCTTGCAGAGCTAAAACTTCTTTTATTTTTAATAGAGGAAAATAAATTGAATACTTGTGCACAATTACACTACCCTTTGAAAAGATCTGTCTAGTCTTGAGAGATAAAAAATTACAGTTTGTCTTCTTTTTATATCATTAATGAGAGCTCGCCCTTTCTTCATTGAACGTACTGAAAGATCAGCAGAAAGTAAGTCTTGTCTGTCTCACTGCTTGTCAGATCATACAACACAGATATCACTGAAAGGATCTTTGTCATTTTTGGAAACAGTCTGGTCAAGTAAAAACACTTCTAAATATCAAAAACCAGAAATAAAGTGAAAAAGCCTGTCCATTTGAACATGAAGAAAGCAAAGCTGCTACTGCTTGAGCTTTATGTTGTAATGCTACTTTGCTGACCTCTAATGAGTCTCTGCAACTTAGATGAAATTTCTTTGATTAATTTTTGAGTCTATTATTTCCACATTGCTGGCTCCTGCTTTGTTTCTACTTTGTGATGCGTAACTGACAACATTTCTGTACCAGATTCCACTGACATTTATGAAAACTGGTGCTTACTTTTGACATTAAGAGGGGAGTGGACAAGCTAACGAGAGGAAGAATAAACACAGCTGAAGGGGAAAAGGGATGCACCCAAAGAAACAGAAAGGGCAAAAGAAGGATACAGGAAATCTGAATTGCTGAACTAACTGGGGCTCACAGGAGATTCACAGCACAGCAGAAGAGGAGGATCACTTGGGTGCCACAGAACATACAGCGGGCAGTGAGGGACAAAGTTCAGGTAGGGCCTGTCACTGGGCATTACAGGTGCGCAACGACCCCTCTGCATCCCACCCAGGCCACCAGAAGAGCACTCCCTCACAGCTATCAGCACACCATCCCTAAGCAGAAGACATCCCCTGTTGACCTCCATCTCCAGTCAGAAATCACTCCCGAGCTGCCAGAAGAAAACTGTGCCACAGACTGTAAGAGGCATAATCACCCAAGTAGTACAGGTGTAGGGACAGTACACACTTTGCCCTAAAGGACAGGCAGAACTTGCAGATGAGTACTCAGATCGCGATGAAGAAGAAGGCTGGAGCACCAACACTATTCTTAGACCATAGACTCTGCTGTCTTTGTGCAACTTAGGGTATTTTGGCAGAAAAAAAAAAGGAAAACACATTAATTATCAGACAAATATTGCACATTTGCTAAACACTTTTATTCTAGGAGCATTTACAGATAGATAGTACAGTCATGAGATTTAAACTACCCTAAAATACTGTTTGCAGCTAAATGGTATTTGTGGTTCTGTTCTTCATTCACCTTTAAATCATTACTATGTTAATTGCCTTTTCTGGAACATGTGTGCATTCTCAAGAGAAATGAAACATATTAAAGGAACATAACTTCTGCCCCAGAATAGAACTAATAGCATAATTTATATATCTTCAATAAAACAGTAGTGCTTTAATCAGAAATTAACATCACTGAAATACTTTCACAGAGCTGGGACCCAAGATCTTTTCTAAAACACCAGCGTCAAAGCATTTCACTATAAATGACTCAGCATACACAATGAAATACTACCTTTTTAGTTTTCTGACCCAGAAAAGGAAGGAAGGAAGGAAGGAGGGAGGAAGGGAGGGAGGAAAGAAGGGAAAGAAGGAGGTTTTTTTTTCCGGACACCACAAACAAAATCAGATACTAAAGTCTTGGCAGATCTGCTTAACAGGAAAAATGAACATTTATAACAAAAGGCACCTATAAATTCTCAAACAAGTGCAGAGAGGAATCCATACAGAAATACTACTCTATACATCTGAAGATAAAAAGAATGTTTGGTGCATTCCACACAAAAGGTGTTTTTTTCTGGCTATTGAAAAGGTAAACAAAGCAAGGCATCTTGCTGAAGTTGGGGATCTGAGAATAATTGCGCTAGGAAGATTTAATATTTTCAAATAAATAAAATCGACAAATTTTATCTACATATTGCAACTTCTGTATTTCAAAATCAAATAAAAAAATCACCTCTAGCCTCCATTCACATATGCAGGTTTATTCAAAAGGAAAAAAGAAGCACAATATTGAAATAGCACTGGCAATGCATTTACAAGTTTTTAGCAATACCTGTAAGTTATATCACTATAGTAGAAATGCTCACTCTTTTTTTTTTTTTTTTTTTTTCCCCCATCCTACACTTGATACACAAAAAAATCCAGTTAGATTCAAGGAACAGGTTTATGCAGACTTTAGCTGTCATTTAACTGTCTATACAAAACCTCTCAGTTGTCTAAATTGAGATCAATCATGAATTGTCACAGATACTCAGCTGCTTTTCTCAAGTCACCAAATAAGTTCCTGCTCTGTGTAGGTACTGAGCTACTGTCAAATAGTCTACAGCTGAGAAAATTTTTCTAAAGACCTTCTGCCATGGGAAAATCCCACACATTTTTCATGTAAATCTAAAGGCTATTTTTAACATACACATGTTATCCACACTATTATAGAGTCTCCAAAGCACTTCATTTCAATGTACTATTTTTAGAAGCCTGTAATTCATGAGTAAAGACCAACACTGAGTTGCTAAGTAGAATGCAAATCATCAAACATGTTCAGTTAAAAAGGGCAAATGATTGCAAATAGAACTTTAAAAAAAAGTCCCTAGTTTTTGTTTCTATCTAGACTACAGTCTAGATAGAAACAAAGGTTCTATCTAGAAAAGGTTATGAACAATACTTTTTCAACAGCAAAATATGAAGCATTGTATTAGCAAATTCTAAAATTATTTGTTATCATTTATAAGGTTCAAGAAAACTCCTGGCATTAGAAGCAAGCAGGCATACCCTCATGATACATCCAATTTTTACAAGATTGCAACAAATGAATTTGTGATTTTAGATCTGCATTAATAAAATGGTATACATTGCTGCAATTCCTGATAGAAGAAACCAATAAAAATCTTACTTCATAAATGTCAGACTGCAATATAAAAAGTCAATAGCCAAATGATAAACATTTATCACTAAAGTCAATCACAAAAAGGCATTTGTTTCAAGCAGCTAGTGTATGCTAATTAAGTAGCCATTGACTAAAAGCATTTCCTGAGGTTTGTAAAAGGGATAGTACAACTACATGTTTATTTCACACAGTATTTAACATTTTAATAAATGTCTCTAATAACAAATTGATTTTTAATTAGTGCATTGCCAAATTACTTTAAGGGAATCTAAATTAATTGCTTATGACATATTTAATTTGAAGAACAACTAAATAATATTAATATTTTTAAGGAAATCTTTATCCACTTGATCTGAAAAGCTGGACTGAAGAGTAGATACAATGACATCTTTCTATGATGGAGTACAATCTTTCTGAGTTGCAACTCGGTTCTATTTTTTTTATAGAGAACACATCTTTGGATGCTACAACCTTTAAGTCACTTTCATCAGACCACAGATACTGAAAAAGGTCAGCGGACATGTTACAGTTCTTCATATGAACAGTATGTCTGAAGATGAAGGATTATAAAAAAAAAAAAAAAAAGAACAAAAAGGTGACTGGGATATTGGGATTTTCCACTAACGTACTTTGCCTGCGAACTGTAAAGCGTCAAAAGGCATCCTGTAAAAAACTCCAATTCTCATGTCTCCTGCCCCACAGCAACATATACACACATTGCCCATAGAGATGGCATAATATATGTGAGGTCTGTCATCGTTAACATTAATATTGTAATTTTCCAAAATTATAAAGTGCATTTGCTTCAATGCTTGACATTGCTTTTCATTTCCTAGGTTTCAATTATATCAGCAGTGTGATATAAGAATCTCCAAATCAGCTTTTCTGGAAAAAGTACAGTGGCGAATAAACAGTGGTGAACACTGCTTGTTGAAAACATAGGTGTTCCTGAACGCAAGACCACATCAAATGCCTTATCAGGTCACACTAAGTCTGTGTAGCCTGTCTCCAGCAGAGTCAACAGAAGGTATCACTTCATACTCCTAGGGATATTAAAGCTGGCATTCCTGTTTGCTCTTTTAGTACTAATTTATGGATATCCTGTACACAAAACAATCTTCCACTAATCTCCTCAAACACCACAGTTCTATTATTACATTGGTTGATATCCATTCTGCTTCCACTTTATTGTCTACCCCCATAATTTTGTAGACCTCATTCATAACCCCCACGCCTGCCTCCACTATCTCTTCTTGATAATGGAGGAGTCTCAGTGTTTTCAGCCTCTTCTCACATGGCAGCTATTCCATCATTTTAGCTGCCATTGTCTGCACTAACTCAGTTGTGTCTTCCTGAGATATGTGTAACAGACTGTATTCTAACATGTGGATGCACTAAGGTTTATACCATAATCCTGTAATCTCCTCCTTTCCTTTATATCCCAAGGTAGAATTATTCATAAGTTTAAAACTAGTTCTGTCTTTACATTAAAAAAAAAGACAAATGGATCCACCTTGTCACTTTTGTATAGAGTCTAACGTCTTGTTTCAGGTTTATAAAACACATGCAATCTTAACCTGAGAATATTCAGACATATAGTATCAATCTGCCATTTAAACAGTCTGTTCCAAAAGTTACAGTGTTAATTCTCCAAAATCAACTATTAGATTATTGGTACATTATCCTTTAAATTATTGAGCAAAATTCTCTATTGCAATCTCTATGTATACATGAGCTGAAATAAGCCTCCAGTAATCTTTTTTATAAACAAACTCATTACCAAAGACGACAAAACATTTTCCCAGTCCTGAATCTATGTTTCTCTTTTCCCTTAAATTTCTCCAGTTTGTCAACATACTTATTAGGAAGAGAAACCAGGACTAGATTTGCAGTGCATTATTAGCCTCACCAGGCCTGTATACATAGGGTTAATTTGCCTTTCTACTCCCATTCATTTTACCCTTGTTTTTCAATCAAAATATAATGTTAGACGCTACAGCCTCATCACAACACAAGGAAATTTTTCACAAAAAAGCTTTCAGTTTATTTTCAAAATCATTACATTTAAAGATGCTACTCTCAATTCTGGACCGTATTTTTTCATTTTTAGCTGTTTGGCCTTGCATTTCTTGCTACTAAAATGTACGCTGTCTCACTAGAACAGGAGAGCAAATGACTGCTTCTCTCTCCAATCCAGAAATCACCTGCCAACATTCTCAACAGTTATTTCAAGTATTTTTTCTAAAGCATATGTGAAATTATTCAACGAAAAAAATGACACAGGTGGAACTCTCCTGGAAACTCCTATATATAATTACTTTTACTGCCAAAATAAATTTAGCATCACTTTCACTTGTTGTTTCTTCCTCCTTTTTCATACTTGCATGTTTCAAAAAAAATCTGCAGTAGTGGAGCCTCCCTTCCATCCATATTCTGCTACTTACGTGGAAAGCACAGAGAGCTTGAAAAATACACAGTAATTTAAATATTAGATTGTAAAGCACAAACTGGAACAAAAACTCTATTTGTTAAGTTTCACAGACACATTTAGTTGGAGAATTTATATCCCAATAGAATGAATTTTAAACTTCTACTGAAGTCTTTTCCTGAACAGCCTTACGGGGAAAAAGGCTCTCAAAATTTCCTTCTAGCAAGGAATTCAAGAATATGGTATGCATTGTAAAATTCTGTTATTTGCTATTACTTTGTCGAAAACGTTGTTTATAGTCATGCCTCAGAATTTCTTGTAAACTGAAATGATCATTTGCCATATATTTTCATGCCCCTGGTATGAGTAATTTTAAGTTTGAATTGTCTTTTATCAATATATTATCATCAATTATATAAAATGAAGTCTTTACTCATCAACTGATATTATAACTCTGCACTCATGTTTCTCATAACAGATACATTCCAGTCTTGTGTAATTCAGTGAAAGACAGCAGCAATTTATACACAACTTTATTTTTTAAATTCTTTTATAGCAATTTAAAGTCAAGAGGAAACTTTATTCTTTACATTGCTACCTTTGCAAGAGGAAGCAAATTAATTTACCTTGCACCACCAAAAATTAATAAAAAAATTTTACATATTCCACAAACATTGAAAGAATTAAAAACTACTATTTTGAAAAAATATAGCTTTGAGCAGACATTATTTAGGACAGAAAGATCCTATACATCAGTAATTTCGGGGAGAGGCAGTTTCCTGCAAGATAAGGTAGAAACAAAAGTGAATGCTGATCTTCCTACATATTCTCAGATTTCTACAGTTTCCTAAAGGTGCAAGAAATTCACTGCTGAAACAGATGCTGCTTCTCAAGATTTTATCTCCATTTCAACGACTGAGGGATAAACCTCAGATAAGGAGTGCAAATACTTTAACCACCACAGCAGTTGTTGCGCTGTGTGAAAATAACCTTAAAAAGTCAAGAATTTCTATACTGCTGTTTCTCCTTTCCTCCTCCCTAGGAATCTTTCCCATATTAAGACTATGTTTTAGTAAACATGTGAAGTATGTAGACATGTTCTTAAGCAATCTAACAAATACAGACATGTTGGAATTCCCTGCCACTTCTGACAAGGTGTCCTGGTTCCAACTGAGACAGAGTTAACTTTCTTCGTAGTAGCTAGTAAGAGGCTGTGTTTTGGATTTGTGCTGACAAGAAGGCTGATAACATACTGATGTTTATAGTTGCTCCCACAAAAGTCAAGGACTTTTCAGCTTCTCTGCTGCACTGGTGTCTGCAGGTGCAGGAGAAGCTGGGAGGGAGCACAGCCCCAATTACTAGCCTAGGGTTCAACCTTAGGTTTAGGATTGAGACCTACATTGGCCAACAGTAATTTCCATATCACACACATCATGCCCAGTATTTAGATGAAGCTCTGTCCAGAAGTTCTCTCTCTTGCTCTGAATCAGCTCCCTTGTTCCAGGTCAGCTCTTTCCAGGGGGTCCCTCTCCCAGGGCTGTTCTCCTGCCTTGCTCAGCTCTTGGTCTCAGACACTCAGGCTCTTGCCTCTGAGATTGTGGTTTTGGGGTTTTGGGACTCTCCCTGCTCTGGGATCATTAGCCAGGAACAGGACGAGCCTTGGTCATCGGGTGGTGAACAGTATCACTGTGTACTCATTTGTATATTTGTATACAAATTACTATTATTATCATCATTATTATTGTTTTCACTACTGTTGTAGTTTAGTTATTAAATTATTCTACTCTCAATCCATAAGTCTCTTTTTCCCTTTACCTCTTTAATTCTCTCCCCCAACCCCAGCATGGGGGCTGAAGGAGGGTGAGCAAATGGCATTGTGGCCTTTTGCTGCCAGCCAGGGTAAAACACAAGGGAATATTAATGACCCACATTCCTTTATCTGCTGTGGTCATTACTGTTGCTTCAGGGAATTGCACACAGTGAGATAGTTATCCATACTGAAGTTTCTCCAGAAACACTTCCTGTTAGCAGTTGACATTAATCTAAATAATGCAGGTTTGTCCAACTCTGTTGAGCCATTAAAACGTAGCTCCCTTATCCAGGTTTCTTGGTGTCTGGAAAGACTAGAGACCCTGTATTTCCCGGGTCTGGTTTTATATACAGTCCAGAAAATCCAAAAGATGTAAGGCTTTCATACTTGGGGAGACTTCACTGCCTCTACAGTCAGCCACAGGCAATGTTGTGAGGTCTTAAAGGCTGCTCAGAACTAGGGAGCTTGCAACTCAGCTCTATTTTGTGCTCTGCTTTTGGGAGGCATGGGCCTGCGATTACCTAAAGTAACAGCAGCTGTGAAACAGACATGGAACCAATTGTAAAGGCTGCAGAGATAAATTTACAAAAATGTTCAGAAGAATCATTCTACAGCTGTTCTTCCTTATTCTGTGGTTCAAAGCCCCTACAGGAAACTATATTTAACTCTGAACCTACACTTTACAAAATACAGACATATCTTTTGTTCATATTAAATTTTGAAATGCTTGGTTACGTACAGATTTATAGATAACCCAAACACTTTCTTAAAAATAATGTGAACTGGCAAACTATATTCCCCAACAGCTGTCAATTTTGCTGTTAATACTTGATAATTTAAAGCAAGTTAAACGGATATGGTGGTAGTTACGGCTACTCTTGAAATTAAATTATTCAAATTTGCTTTAATGTCAGGACTTGAAAATAAGGGTTGGATAAATCTTCATTTATGAAAACATCCATATCATCTGTAGTTTCTGTGACTAAGTCAGTATGTTTGGAACAATCACATAATGTTTTGATTTGCTCTGACTCTCCATCTCAACCATCACATATATTCCCCAAAACCTTCACTTCGCTACAGAGCAAAACGAATACATATAGAACAGTTTGGTACAGCCAGCTGTCCCAATTTTCTCTAAGATTAAAACTTTTGAGAACTGATGTGTGACTTACTTGATGTATTTAAATATCATATTTAACAAGTGCAATACAAAATTACTCTCACAACACTATATACCAATTTTCGTAAAATCAACTGGAAAATGCCCTACGGTTGAACTGGACAGAGTATATAAGAATTCCTGAAAAAAGAACATAAACAAAACTGAAAGTTATTTTCTTCAGAGAAAAGCAGTCCACATTTAACTCTCTTTAATTCATCACAATTTTTAAAAGAAACTGCAATGTAAACAAAGGGTTATATCTAACAAAAAATGGATGCTATATTGAAGAAAATTACCAATAAAGAACAAAAAGATTTTATCTTTAGATTTCATAGTTCTTCCTACTGTCCATAACTGCAAACAATAATTCAAATAATCTCTTTAAAGATGTCAGAGTTTAAATCTAAATCTAGTATGACAGAAATTTAGTCCTAGTTACACATACAAAAAAGTAAATAACTTCCACACTGGGCTTGCCTGCATACAGTTTTCATTAATCTAGTCTGGAATCGGCATTTTTTTGAGTGTAAATCATGTATGTCCAGTTGCAAGGCTTACTATAAGATAATTACTTTCTGTAAGATAATTATTAAGATAATATGTAAAGTAAAACGTGCAAGTGTAAAATGTTACTGTGACTCTCAAAGAGCCTCTCTTTTAGATCTTGCATTAGATTTTTCTCTCTCCTTTCAAATACAGTTTTTTCTAAAACTCCTTGGAAAGTAAAGGAATGCAGAAAAGGATATGTGAAGCTGAAAAGTCAGTTTCAGCTGTAGTTTACCTCGCAAAAACATTATGCTAATTTACACAAATTGTGAGCACTTGTACAATTTCTCCGTCACATCTTTTATTAGTAGTGAGCAGATAATAAAGGTAACATCAACAGAGAAGCCTTCTCCCATGAAATACCAGCTAGCCAGACTAGACAAAAGCCTAAGTATATAAAGTGACCATTTCATATTCACCTCAAACATATAAGAGTTCACTTGCTTCCTACATTTCACAGTACCACAACCCACATGGTAAAAACTCTTTAACAACAAAAAAAACAGAA